>JADRCC010530929.1:0-11767 GCA_019843855.1 Hylomyscus alleni
CAAAGTGTGGGTGCTTTGGTCCTTCTTAGAAGTAGTAACAAAATACTCATGGGAGCAAATAAGGAAAGAGTGTGTAGCAGAGACTGAAGGAAAGGCCATCCAGAGACTGCCCCACCTGGGGATCCATCCCATATACAGTTACCAAACCCAGACACTATTGTGGATGCCAAAAAGTGCATGCTGACAGGAGCCTGATATAGCTGTCTCCTGAGAGGCTTTACGAGCCTGACATATACAGAGGCAGATGCTCCCAGCCATCCATGTAACTGATCATAGTCCCCAATGGAGGAGTTAGAGAAAGGACTGAAAGAGCTGAAGGGGTTTGCAACCTCATAGGAAGAACAGTATCAATCAACCAGAAGTCCCAGGGTCTAAACCACCACATGAAGGGACCCATGACTCTAGCTGCATAAGTAGCAGAGGATGGCTTTGTCGAGCATCAATGGGAGAAGAGGCCCTTGGTCCCGTGAAAGCTTGATGCCCCACTGTAGGGGAATGTGAGGGTGGGAAGTCAGGAGTGGGTGGGTAGGTGGGGGCACAAGCTCATAGAAGCAGGAAGTGGGAGGATAAGATAGGGGATTTCAGGGAGTGGGGGAATTGGGAAAGGGGATAACATTTGAAATGCAAATAAATAAAATAGCCAATAAAAATCATTATTCCTGAAAAAAATTTAGAACAAATATTTTGCAGTATTGGGATAACTGTTAGCAGTGGATGGGCCATGGTTTAAGTAAAAAACAAAACAAAACAAAAAAAACAATTAAAAAAAATAAAAGAGGAGAAAATGATATGTTAGGGTGATTAGTATTAGAATCGTACCAAAAGACCAAAGTGCACTTAACAGAAACTCCAACAACCTGAGACCATAGCTAAGCAGACAAGCCCATTTGACGGGCTATACACTTAGGTTTGTGCAGCACAGTGAGAAATGGAGAGGCTCTGTCTGAACTCCTGTTAGCTGCTGAAAGAAGGTTGCTCCCAAAGGAACTCAGTTGTCGTGAGTCATCTCCCTAGGAGTTTTATCTAACAGGAAAGATTAGCTCAGATCACAGAGAGGGAACTTGAGGAAGACACCACTCTGGCTTATCACCTATGCTCTGAGGACCTATTCATCTTTTCTCCAGATCACATGCTCTCTCCTAACTTGAAATCATACCTCATTTCCTATCTTCCATTACAAGGGTATATAAGATAAAGCTCACTGGATCTGCAGATATTCGCTTTTCTTGCATTCTGTATCTCTTCTCATGTAATCTAGCGGTACACTCTTCTCCTGCTGATTTCACAGATTCTGTTATCAACGAATCAGAGGGCTGAAGGAGAGTTTTCCATCCATGCATAGTCAAGGTCAGTGATGAAGCGTTATAGGTATAACAATCAAATTGATTAAATTGCCCTTGCCAAGTTTAATTTTTCAAATTGCAATGATCTTTCCAACCTTTTCAGAAAAACACAAATGAAGGTGGGAAGGCCATAGTGTTCATTGCTGGGTGTAGCACTATGCATCTTTAGTTCCTGACAAGCTGATCCATGAAGTTCATTGGCCAGTAAGTCTGTGAGAATCAATGAGTTACAGGTTAAGTGAGAAACTGTTCCAAACAAATAAAATGGAGAGAAATCAAGGGAGACATTTGACATTGGCCTATGGCTTCCCCGTGCACAAGACCCTTCATTCACATGAGTATACAGCCCAAATGAACACATATATACAGCACACACAGAGACAGAAAGAGAACCAAAGCCAACATGATTAAATATGCTTTCCCCTACCGCTGCAGTATTAGCCCTACTGAATTATTCCTATAGCAGTGGCAAGATATACTACTACAAAAGCATTTTTATATATTTCATATCTCCATGAGGACAGAGATTGAATGCAGCCCTTCCATAAACACGACAGTGGCACATTAGGTACTAAAGTATACCATTTGAAATTTTAATTGCTTTCTCTGGACTATGGGGAGGAAAAACCAAATATTTAACTGCTAAATATTTTGGTAGTTTTCTAATATCCAGCATTCCTATATTTCCCATATTCAAACCATTTTGTCGTCTTTGTGAATTGTGGAAGTCAGAACCTGTAGTAAAGGCAGTTCTAAGACCTCAGAAAGGATTAAGCATTTATACAGGTACTGAAGTAGTCAATATTCGTGTAAAATGTAATCTTTTAAAATATTTCAAAATTTACATTGCTTATTTAATAAAATCACATTTTTTTAATTTTATACTTTTCTCCTCACCCTCCAGCTCCCCTCCAAAAACCTCCTATGACATGTCCCTTCTTCTTCCTCCTCTTATTCTTTTGTTTAATTGTTTTTGTTTGTTTGTTTGAGGTGGGATTTCTCTCTGTATTTCTGGCTATCCTGGAACTTGTTTTGTAGACCAGGTTGGCCTTGAATTTACAGAGATCAACTTGCCTCGGCCTCTTGAGGGCTGCAATTAAAGGAATGAACCACCATGCCTGGATGATATCTTCCTTCTAACTGTGTGTGTTCCCTTATTATTTATTTGCTTATTTCTTTGTTTACTTGTTCAGCCCTTTAGTCTAATTAGTATTGTCCATATACACATGGGTATGTGGTTATCTACAGGGGCAGGAACAGTGGCATGTTCCAATGGTCACACTCAAAAAGAAAAGTGATCTGTACTAGCTGATTTTATGTCAATGTGACAGAAGCTGGAGTTATCACAGAGAAAGGAGCTTCAGGTGAGAAAAATGCCTCTATGAGATCCAGCTGTAAGGCATTTTCTCAATTAGTGATCAAGAGGGGAGGGCCCATTGTGGGTGGTCCCATCTCTGGGCTGGTAGTCTTGGGTTCTATAAGAAAGCAAGCTGAGCAAGCCAGGGGAAGCAAGCCAGTAAGTAACATCCCTCCATGGTCTTTGCATCAGCTCCTGCTTCCTGACCTACTTTATTTTAGTTCCAGTCCTGATTTCCTTTGGTGATAAACAGCAATGTGGAAAGTGTGAGCTGAATAAACCCTTTTCTCTCCAACTTGCTTCTTGGTCATGATGTTTGTGCAGGAATAGAAACCCTAAGACACGATTCCCCAAACAGGCATTACCCTAAAACAGTCATCAGCTGCCAATAGTTCCTTAAGTAGGAGTGGCACCTTGGGAGTCTCTTCTGTCTTCATGCTGGGTTTTTTAGCTGGTCCAACTGTATGCAGGTTTTAAGTAGGTAAGTACTACTGTGATTATGTAAGAGGACAGTATTCCACAGCATTCCTCCCCATCTTCTGGCTCTTACATTCCTTTTGCCCCCTCTTTCACAAAGCATTCTAAGTTTTGAGTGGTATAGATGACCCTCCTGTCTCTAAAGGAATGCTGACTATTGTTTATATTTAGCAGTTTGAACAGCAATTCATCTCTATATTAACCACTTTTCAATATAATAAAAAGTTTCTCTCACCTAAGTTGATGACAGCAAAAGTCTATGCATATAATAAATACTTAGATAACAGTTTAGTCACATGAATGCTCAGTTCATCGGTCATTCTCCTTCAAAGCCTGTAACTACCACAGTCAAGATTTTGACTATATTTATGGTACTAGATACGAGTCTCTCCTGTGGAGCAAACTTGACCTGAGAACAATTGTTTACTCCATAAACAGTCTTCCCACTATTGCATCAGTGGGCACATCTTACCTGGCAGAGTAGTATTAGAGCATGCAGTATCCAGTACTAGATGAGACTCATTGATATTTTTTTTTCTCCTTTAGTAGCCTGAGTAGAAACTCTGTCACTACAAAAGCTAGCTATCAGGGAGAAATTACTAGTTACTAAACAGTGGTTTTTTATTCTTACAAAGAAGAGTGTGTGGTATTTTAAAGAGCAGGGTCTTACTAAGGGTACTGGCAATAGCCTGTTTTGTTTTGGGAGTCTTTGGATCATCTCTGAGCAACAATTCAGAAATATATAATTGGTTTTAATATCCTCTTGCCAAAAATTAGGACTAAGCTGAATGGGGAACTGAAGAACTGTCTTGATTGCCTTAAATGATGTGGGAAGTGCCATGCAGATGGCTCCTGTCATAGGAGCCCAGATAAACAAGGGCTTAGCAGCAGGAAGATTAGTCTCCCTTCATTTGTTTAGTGTTCCTTCTTGTCCTGGGTTGATTAACTTGTTGCTGATGCTGCTTCTTTCATTGTTGATATCAGAACCAGAACTTCCATGCTCTCGTAATAGACTGAGGATTATTGGTTCTGCAGAGAGGCTCTAGATTTTCTGTGCCAGGTGGGGATTTGAGGAACTACTACGTGGTCAGCCTCTCCAATGAGAGACAGCCAACTCCTGAGGTACACCACTTTAACTACTAAGTAACTACTAGTTTATTAGCCCTCCAGGCATGTGAAAGATGTTGTTATTAAGTGATTTAGTAAATGGATGCATACATTTTCATCATATCAGTTTTGTTCCATTGAGGATCCACGACTACTCTAGGATGAGACCTATGCTTGGCTCTGATATTTTCATTTAATAATCCCTCTCTTAGTGAAGCAGCATTGTACGGACACATAGATCAGTGGAATAGGCCAGGGAACTAAAAATAACTATATGTAACTGAAACTATTATCGATTTAGACACCAGAAATATAAATAGAAGAAAAGACAATGTCTGTGCTAAATGTTATAGAGAACCTGAAAGTTCGATGTACAGAAAATAAAACCAGACCTTTACCATTCACTAAAATTTGACTCCGTTTTTTCCAAGCACTTTGTCATACAACCTGATTCCCTGAAATTGTAAAGGAAAATGTAGGTAGTACATATCAACTTAAAGTCATAGAAAAGATTTTCTAAGCAGAAGCCTGGTGTCTAAGGAAAGAAGACCTACAATTGATACTCGAGATCATGAAGAAAATTGTCCACCTATTCTAGAAGTAATTCTCAGGAGAAGAAAAACATCTTTGCCAGCTATACCTATGACAAACAATTACTGTCTAGACTATTCAAAGAATTCACAAAATTGAACCCCAAGAAAATAACAACCTAATAAAAATAAGTGAAAAGACTAAAACAGAAATTTCTCAAAAGAAGGAACAGACATGGACTTACACACGGAAAATGTGCTCAACATCCTTAGTCATCAGTAGTCTTCAAGTAAAAACTGTGTACGAGTCTATGTCACTCCAGTCAGAAGGGCCATCACCTAGAATATAAATAACAAAAAATGCAGGGGTGGGGATGGGGAGGCTCATACTCTTTTGGTGGGAATGTGTCTTAGTCAGGGTTTCTATTCCTGCACAAACATCATGACCAAGAAGCAAGTTGGGGAGGAAAGGGTTTATTCAGCTTACTTCCACATGGCTGTTGATCACCAGAGGAAGTCAGGACTGGAACTCAAGCAGGTCAGGAAGCAGGAGCTGATGCAGAGGCCGTGGAGAGATGTTCCTTGCTGGCTTGCTTCCCCTGGCTTGCTCAGCCTGCTCTCTTCTAGAACCCAAGACTTCCAGCCCAGGGATAGCACCACCCACAAGGGGCCCTCCCTCCTTGATCACTAATTGAGAAAATGCCTCACAGCTGGGTCTCATGGAGGCATTTCCACAACTGAAGCTCCCTTCTCTGTGATAACTCCAGCCTGTGTCAAGTTGGCACACAAAATCAGCCAGTACAGAATGTAAGGTAGTGTAGCCATTTTGAAACTCAAAAAATTAAAAAAAAAATCTACCCTATGATCCAATTATACCACTCCTGGGTGTATACCCAGGGGATTTTATATATTACTACAAAGATCCTTCCATATCCTTGTCCATTGTTACTCTATTACAATTAGCTAGGAAATGTGATCTACCTATATATACATCAACAGAGCACTGGATTATGAAACTATAACATATATGTACAGTGAAATATTACTCAGATATAAAATAAATGAAATCATGAAATTTACAGGAGAATGGATGAACCTAAGTAATTATACTGAGTGATGCATCTCAGGCTTAGAAAGATAAATTCTATACATACTTTCCAATATATGGATCTTTTGTTTTGTGTGTTTAACTTGAAAGATAAATGGAAGTTGGAAAACTAGATTCACATCGTTGGAAGAGGTTTGGGAATGGAACGGTGCACTTATGGATGGGAACTAGCAAAATGTAAGTAGAATTAAAGTAGAGGGGGTAACTATGGGAGCAGAATGGGCCAAGCAATTAGTGAAGTCAAGAGTTTAGGGAAATGAAAGGAAGACTTGACTAAAATAAAGTATTTGTGAAGAATCTAATTGGGAAGCTGTGATTTTGCAATCTTAGTTGAAACAATTTAATAAGAGCAGATAGTAGAACAAGCATGATATGAATCAATAGAATACTGAGAACGAAGGTTTAACTGATGGTGGGACAGTGGGATGCAGAAAGGACAATAGAGAAATTGGTCAACCAAAACCAAATACGTATGAAGGACTTTTAGCAGAAGTACTCCACTTTAGCAAACTTACATTTTTTTCCTTTTTATTTATTTTTATTAGATATTTTCTTTATTTACATTTAAAATGATATCTCCTTTCTCAATTCCCCCTCTGGAAAAAAAAAAAACCTGTCATTTTTAAGTGGTAATTTCATCATGCTAATTAAGAAGCCTAGGATACTGTTTATTATAAATATCATCATAGGTTAGAATGAGTTGACTACATGTTATAGAGCTAATTTAAATGATGTACCTTAGCAGTTTCAGTCCTGCCTCACTTTGCTCAGAAACCTGCCAAAGCATTTCCTTGGCATTCAGTTAGTTTTTCTGGCATTTGCTATTCAGATAGCACTTATATGTTATATGAAACCAGTCAGTTTCTTATTAAAGTTCCAAAAATTCTTACCTACTCCAACGATGTGATTAGATTTCTAAGAATTTCACGTATCTTCTGGGACACATATTAATAACACATCTATACAATTGTAACTCAAAGAAGATTTAGTATTTTTTTATGTAACAGTATATCAAAGAGCAACTATTAATATCTATATTGTATAAAGAGAGATGTGAATCTATGAAAATTTCTGTGATTGTTCCTAGAAATCTCAGTTCATTTAAGATGAAGAAAAAGACTTTACTAGTACAAAGTTCCAGTACTTGGAAGGCAGAAACAGGAAGAGCATGCATTTGAAAAGCCAGTTTGAGCTATATTGTGAAGGTGATCCTGGGGCCGGAGGGAGATTTAATCTTTAACTTGATTTAAGAAAGCTTATCAAAAAATTTTCAAAGTTTTAAAATATTTGATTGAAATGAGACCATATGCCATATGTCATAGGTATGCTCTTAGTTCCTTCATGTAAACAGAGAATTATAATAGTGGAACCAACAGTTTAGGTCAACATTTGTGGATTTCCTCCCCATTGCCCAACATCCAAAGAATCAAAAGAATCAAAAGAAAGGCAATATCTAAATGATTATTATGGTGGTTTGAATATGTCTAGCCCAGAGAGTAGCTCTATTTGGAGGTATGGCCTTTTTAGAGTGGGTGTGCCTCTGTGGGCTTGGACTTTGAAACTGTCATCCTAGCTTACTTGAAGCCAGTCTTTTCCTAGCAGCCTTCAGATGAAGATGTAAAACTCTCAGCTCTGCCTGTACCATGCCTGTCTGGACACTACCATGATCTCACTTTGATGATAATGGACTGAACCTTTGAACCTGTAAGCCAGCCCCAATTAAATGTTGTCCTTTATCAGAGTTACCTTGGTCATGGTGTCTGTTCACAGTAGTAAAACCTTAACTATGACAATTAGGATGTTAACTGCTCATTATTCTGTCCACTAATTTCAGATCCTAGGATATCTGTTGACCTTCACATTATCCCATAGTATTTAAGACAGTGTTTCACTTAAAGAAAGCACTTGTCAGCTCAGGTTGCTTCCAGTCTGTTTGGGCTGGTGCCTTGAGCAGACCTTGGGCGAAAGCTCCACAGCCAGTCACACAACACCCAGAGGAAGCTCCACTCCCAAGTGCTCTAACAAGCCCAGGGTCACAGGATCCCAGAATCAGAGTATCAGAGACAGTTTGACTCTGAGGAGATCTGAAACATCACAGGAAGGACAGGCTCCAATCATATTTAGCAAGGGCAGGTAGCACTAGAGATAACCAGATGGTGCGGGGCAAGCATAAGAATATAAGCAACATAAACCAAGGTTACTTGGCATCATCAGAACCCAGTACCCCCACCATAGCAAGTCCTGGACATACCTTTACAACAGAAAAGCAAGATTCAGATATAAAATCACTTCTCATGATGATGATACAGGACTTTAAGAGAGACATAAATAGCACCCTCAAAGAAATACAGGAGACCACAGGTAAACAGTTAGAAGCCCTTCAAGAGGAAACACAAAAATCCCTTAAAGAACTACAGGAAAACAATCAAATGGGTGAAGGAAATGAGCAAAACCATCCAGAATCTAGAAATGGAAATAGAAACAATAAAAAAAATCAGAAAGAGAGACAACCCTGGAGATACAAAACCTAGGAAAGAAATCAGGAGTTATAGATGCAAGCATCACCAACAGAATACAAGAGATAGAAGAGAGAATCTCAGGGGCAGAAGACACCATAGAAAACATTGACACAATAGTGAAAGAAAATGCAAAAAGTAAAAAGTTCCTAAACCATAACATCAAGGAAATCCATGATGAAATGAGAAGATCAAACCTAAGGATAATAGGTATAGAAGAAATTGAAGACTCCCAAGTTAATGGGCCAGTAAATATCTTCAACAAAATTATAGAAGAAAACTGCCCTAACCTAAAGAAAGAGATGCCCATGAACATAATAGAAGCCTACAGAACTCCAAATAGACTGGACCAGAAAAGAAATTCCTCCCGTCACATAATAATAAAAATACCAAATGCACAAAACAAAGAAAGAATACAAAAAGCAGTAAGAGAAAAAGGTCAAGTAACATATAAAGGCAGGCCTATCAGAATTACACCAGACTTCTCGCCAGAGACTATGAAAGCTAGAAAATCCTGGGCAGATATCTTACAGACCCTACAAGAACACAAATGCCAGTCCAGGCTACTATACCTAGCAAAACTCTCAATTATCATAGATGCAGAAACCAAGATATTCCATGACAAAATGAAATTTACACATTATCTTTCCACAAATCCAGTCCTACAAAGGATAATAGATGGAAAACATCAACATAAGGAGCAAAACTACATCCTAGAAGAAGCAAGAAAGTAATCTTCAACGAACCACACAAACCTAATTCCATCTCTTACAACAAAAACAACAGGAAGTAGCAATTACTTTTTCTTAATATATTAATATGAAAATTAATATTACCAACAAATCCTCTTGATTGAAATGCAAAGATATGAGGAATTAGAAATTTGTTGACTGTCATCCAATGGTCTCTCTAATTTGGTAATTGGAGGAATAGGTCCAATATTGTACAATCCATATACAGTTTCAGCTTGTTTGTATGTGACAATGTCTTGCTGTATACAACATAATGGTCTTGAAATCTTGCTCCTCCTATCTCAGCATCTCTATTAGTAGTATTGTTTATTTCATGTTTTTACACTATACTATGGTTTTCAGAACAGCTTACATATTTCAAAAGTATTTATACAACCAAAAGAAAAGTAGTCAATTAACTTGGGTGGTGACTTGTAAGAGAACAACAAAGAGTGAGACTGAATGCTTTACTTGACGTTTGTAACTATTGTATCAACTTTGAAGAAGAGGACTTTATTAGCTACTCTTTCTCCAAGGTGAGTGCTTTTCCAAATTATCACAGCCAATATACCAATTTCTTACTCTCACCTAATATCTGTGCCACCCTCCAAGCAGAACCATTACTCATTGAAACAGTTGGTGAATGACTTTATGGATAGACCATCTGAATACATACACCATTTCTTAAATGAATGTAACCTGTTCTCTATGGGCTGAGAGTAAAGTCACTCACTCAAGTCAAATAGCTTTGACCATAGCAGGAAGTCTGTATCCAAAAATGGTGCCTACAGTTCATTCCTTGGCGCAGCAGAACTGTCAACTCTCAACTTAGCTACGATGGAGGTAAAATCCTTTGGTGATGTGAGGGTCATTGAAGTACAGTCTTATTGCAATGAAATCCAATGTCTAAAAATTGCTCTTAGTTTGAGCTTGTACCACAGTAAGAGCCAAGATTTTAAACTCTTCTAAATACAAAACAAACAAACAAACAAACAAAAAGATTTTATATATTTATGTTCATTTAAGAAAATACTAGTAGTGATGTATTATTTTGAAATATACAGTTAATATGTTTGGAGTTGTTTAAAATTTATACTGAGAAAAACGTATGTATTTTCAGTATTGCTGTAGACAAGCATCTACATAAGACTGTTTAATTGATTGTTGTTTCATATCAAACAGCTTTTATAATACTCATTTTTATTGTTATAATATTTTATAAATTTTGAGGAATAAGACTGAAAAAGATATTGTAGGTATTGAAGAGGGGGTCTCTGGGAGGAGTTGGGATACAAAAGGGAAACTAGAATGTGATTTAATTCTATTTACTTAAAATACGTTTTTAAATGTTAACAAATTCAGACAAATTGAAATCATGTAACTTTTCTCATCATAATGCAATAAAAGTTAAAAAAAAGAAATTACTAGTAGTGATATATTATTTTGAAATATACAGTTAATTAATATGTTTGGAGTTGTTTAAAATTTATATTGAGAAAAACATATGTATTTTCAGTATTGCTGTAGACAAGCATCTACATAAGACTGTTAAATTGAATGTTGTTTTATATCAAACAACTTTTATAATACTCATTTTTATTGTTATAATATTTTATAAATTTTAAAGAATATGACAAAAGAAGATATTGTAGGTATTGAGGGGGGTGTCTCTTGGAAGAGTTGGGTTACAAAAGGGAAAGAAGAATGTGATTTAATTCTATTTACTTAAAATATGTTTTTAAATGTTAACAAATTCAGATAAATTGAAATCATGTAACTTTTTTTTTTTTCGAGACAGGGTTTCTCTGTGTAGCCCTGACTGTCCTGGTACTCACTCTGTAGCCAAGGCTGGCCTTGAATTTAGAAATCTGCCTAGCTCTGCCTCCCAAGTGCTGGGATTAAAGGTGTGTGCCCCCACCGCCCGGCATGTAACTTTTTTTTATTAGATGTGTTCTTCATTTACAATATCTCCTTTTCCAGGTTCCCCTCCAAAAAAAAGAGAAAAAAAATAAAGTAAAATAAAAAAACAAAAACTAAAACAAATCCCTGTCCCCTCCCCCCTCCCCCTGCTCACCACCCCACCCCCTCCTGCTTATTGGCCCTGGCATTCCCCTACACTGGGGCATAGAACCTTCACAGGGCCAAGGGCCTCTCCTCACATTGATGACCAACTTGGTCATCCTCTGCTATACAAATGCTACTGGAGCCATTTGTCCCACCATGTGTACCCTTTGGTTGGTGTTTTAGTCTCTGGGAGCTCTGAGGGTACTAGTTAGTTCATATTGTTGTTTGTCTTAAGAGGCTACAAACCCTTCAGCTCTTTGGGTCCTTTCTCTAGCTCCTTCATTGGAGACCCTGTACTCAGTTCAATGAATGGCTGTGAGCCTCTACTTCTGTATTAGTCAGGTACTATCAGAGCCTCTCAGGAGACAGTATATCAGGTTCCTGTTCTCTTTTGTGGAAATCATGTAACTTTTCTCATCATAATGCAATAAAACTTAAAAATTTAAAAAAAAAAAGAAGTGCACTTGTCAAAAGAATCATAAGAAGTAGCTTTAAGTGGCCCAGGTTGATGGTGATGCTCTACTAAAGAAAAGA
>JADRCC010530931.1:0-10813 GCA_019843855.1 Hylomyscus alleni
ACTTCTCTCCAATAGTATGCTGATATTTTATCCAGTGTGTCAGTGTTCAATTCACTCAATTCCATAAAATGGGTGATAACGCTGCACACCATGGTGGGTGCAGAGAAGGAGGACAGAGTCGCCCCCCACTGAAGTGCTAGTAATGGCTCCTTTCTGCACACTCCTTCATCTAGTACTTCGTTTATTCAGTATTATTATTTTATGAGGTTTTGTTTTGGTTTTGTTTGGTTTTTTTGTTTGTTTGTTTGATTGGTTGGTTGGTTGGTTTTTCAAGACAGAGTTTCTCTGTGTAGCCCTGGCTGTCCTACAACTCACTCTGTAGACCAGGCTGGCCTTGAACTCAGATATCTGCCTGCCTCTGCCTCCCAAGTGCTGGTATTAGAGACATGCACCACCACTGCCCAGCCAAACAGTTTATTCTCATTTTATACAATTTGTTTGTATAAATAAAGAAAATGCATGTTCCTATCAAGAGGTACTTGACTCTGTCCAGCTGCCTTTTCTGCTGTCTTTGGTGAACATGGATGTACATCTTTTAAAACCAGGCTGATTTTTCTCTCTCTGACAGCTGATCTGTTTCTTATGGCTGCACTCATGTAGAACTTTTTACCTTTTGTTTGGCTTTAATGGCATGGGAAATTATTTTTTAATACTGTTATCTAGGGACCTAACTCTTTACTTTTCGTAAAACTCCTTCAGATAGGATCTCATATTCTTTTAATTAATTAATTATTTTTTTTTTTACATTCCATATTTTACCTACCGCCCAGTCCACCTTCCTGCTGTGGGGGGATGGGAGTGTGTGGATGAGAGAGCACCCTCACAGAGGCAGCGGGAGAGGGATGGGATATAGAGTTTCCAAAGGGGAGACCTGGAAAGGGGAAAACATTTGAAATGTAAATAATGAAAATATTCAAGAAAAAAATAACTGGAGCAGAGCTGTCTCTGGCTGTGCTGCCTGTCTGGGTATCCACTTTCACTAACTGGCTTCTCTTGGGGAGGGAAGGATGGTGAGATTGAGGGGAGAACTGAGAGGAGAGGAGGGAGGGAATGAGATTGGGATGTAAAGTGAATAAATAAATTAATAAAAAATGTGAAAAAAAAAAACCCCAAAGTTGATTTAGGAGACTATTCCAGAATTTGTCTAAGACACTTTCTGTATTTTGTTCTCTCAGCATTGTGTATGTGTGTGTTTGGGGGGGGGGTTCTCTTTGCTTTGATTCAAACACGTTTTTTTGTTCTGATAGCAACAATTATAGTTTCATATTACAATATTGACTTCATCCCTGTGACTCAGTATTGGGGCAGTTTTTGTAGATTTTGCTGCTTCTATTTAGTTGTTTTTAATACATTTTGGTGGTTCATGAGGAAAGCACTGAAATTATTTCATCTTTCTTTTCTAAATCTTGTATTTTTGTTGTTGCTACTGTTTCCAATCTCTTTTATTCCTGTTTAATTTTTTTTCCTGTGTACCAACTGCAGAGATGTTTTTATCAAATCTGCTTAGTAATTTGTTTGAAGCTCTCATGATCATGTATCCCTTTATAAAATATTCAAGCATCTCTTAAAATCACCATCTATTCTATTTTTTAATGTTTGAGAATTTTCTATATGCATATGAGTCTTATTCAAGTCCATCCACTTATTATACCCTCCAGTTCTTCTTCTATCCACTCTCTACTTTCTCCTGCCCAACGTCACATGTTCCCCCCCCCCTTAAAACTCACTGAATCTAACTAGTGTTGTCAGTATGGCCATCTACTAGAGCATGGGTAGTTTTACAGGGGTTTCATTATTGAACAATATTGGCCACCTTCTCCCAGTAGCTATCAATCCCTAATACCCCCTGGGCTAGATGTGGGACTTCATATCCTCTTCCATCTATATTAGGATTTTGACTGGCTTGATTTCAGCATGCTGTGAGTTCATATTGTAGTGGCACTGTCGTGTTTGACAAATTCTGTTCCGGCACATATGTCCAATATTTCCAGCTATTACAGTCTTTCCACCCATTTTTTCCGTTGTTCCATGGGTCTTTCAAGGAGGATGTGAGATATAACTGTCCCATTTACAGCTGAGAAACCCACAGTATTTTACTGTCTGCACTTGACCAGTTACAGTTCTCTCTGCTGATTGGTATTAAGGATAAGAAGAAGATTCTCTGATGAAAGTTAAGACAGGTATCCATTTAAAGATATAACGACAAGAACTTAGGGGTCTGTTTTGTTAACTGCTCATTTATCATAAGAATAGTATTAGTTTTCCTTTGGGCCTATGATCTAGCCAGCCATAACTTTTTTGTCCAATTAAGGATAACAGAAATGAGTTTTATCTTATGGAGCAGATCTTACATTTAGTCCAAAAGTGATTGGTTACTCCCACAATTTTTGTGCCACTATTACACTAGTGGACATATCTTGCTAGTGTAGTCATTCTTGTAGCTTACTCAGTTCACAGCAGTATTAAACTCTTAAACTCTTAATAACCTTTCCCTCCTAGTAGAGTACATGTGTGTATATTCATATGTACATATATGTGTGTGTGTGTGCATATATAATATATGTATATATTAGGAATATTCTATAGCAGTAAGCTTCCATACGGCATTTTCAAAGGTTTTTAGTCATCCTTCCCCATACTCCAGCCTCTCATCTGCCTTTCTATTCCCCACCCCATTTAAACTTTCTTGTTTCAGAATGTGAGGGCAATCAGACTACAATATTTGTACTCCCATTGATCACTATGATTGATTCTGCAGATCTAGATGCCTAGAAAGTTCTCCGCGTCCTCCCTCACTGCTCTACATGCACCTCCCCAGAAGTTGTCGACTTGGTGAGACAGGATGCCCTTCTTTGATAGAGGAGGACCAGTCTTGTACCAGGGGTGTGCCGGTAGCTGGGCTTCCTAGCTAGAGCCTCCAAACAAGCCCTTAAACTCTTATATTTTTTTTATATTAAAAGTTATGACTCATTTTTTTTAATGGACCCTCAGTGGACCTGAGCTTTATTGAGTGTGATATCCTTAGGCGATTTATCACTTTCTTTATAATGTTTAATAAATTTGGCTTTTCATAAGTTCAATTTTAATAAACATGGAGCTTAACTAAGATGATAGCAATGCACTTCCCAACTTGCTCACTTATTTTTTTCCTCTTCTCTGTTGAATTAAGCAATTATACTTTTCCCCCATATGCAGAAATCTTCTGCGGGGAATAATATTGCAACTTACTTTGCCAATAACATTTCTGTGGCAGCCATATGACAGGAAGTAATTTTAGTATTTTCTGTAGGAATTGAGTTCATTTCTCTAAAGTTTCCACTGCATACATTGAATACACACACACAAGAATTCTAAATGGTAGGGATGATGCTGGGACATACTTTTACGCTATGTTCCTAATGTTATCTTCTTTCAAACGGTCCCTTTCATGGAGAAAGTGATACAAGGACAGGGAAATATGAAAGCAAAGGCAGATCCTAACGTAACGCATTCTTTTTCCATCGTTTTAAACATGTAAATACGAAGCAATGGTTTTCTAAGGGAGGTGGTGGTGTCACAGTGACTTAACTGGTTTATTGCAGTGCCTGGCATAGATCATGGTCTTCCTACAGCCTTGGTAAATAACCATGGAGCATATAGACATGGACAGAGTGTAAATGTGCAAATGAAAACTGGAATAGTGCCAGCTGCCCTGAGTCAGGCTTAGAAAGTCACCATCTGAACCCTGGGGGAAAGATATGTTGATCAGTTTATAACCAGTAGAAACTCATCTAGGCAAATTTTGGAATACAGTTTGTAATTATAAACCAATTGTGTTATCAACATTACTACATTACTACAAATGACAGCCACTGTTAATCGGCTTGTACCCATACCTTCTACTACCTCTCAACAAAACATTCCAGAAACTCCTTCCAGTCAAGTAGAGTCAGCATGCAAGATATCATTATTCTTCAGCTTATGCCCTAAATGGTTGCTCAACACCTGCACTAAGTTATAGTAAGAAACCTAAGAGAATTTGTCAGCCCTATGGGGCTTCCAAACTGTTTACTGACAAATGCCTTAATGCCATCTTTGAGGCACCAGACTGCTAAGATGACTTTGGGAAACTCCAAGAAGTGATTTCTATGAAATATTCTTCACTTAAGGAATCTCTCACACTTGAGTTTTAGTTGTCACTGGTTCATTACTGAGACACGACATTAAGATCTTTTTACATGAGTGACACTTGCCAAAGGTGATGAAGAACACATATAAACTGTTTTGAGGAAGAACTGTTGCTTGACAAAGATAGATGAAGAACACATTAAGCTGTTTTGAGAAGAACAACTTCTGGAAACTCTCCACAGCAGTTCTCGACTTGGAGTACCTTGTCACACTGAAGACACTCAGAATTACCTCATGCCACGACTTAGGAACACCCTGCCAGAAAACGGTCTTCGACAAAAACATGCGTAGATTTTTTTATCTGTAATTGATGCATAATACTTGCATATAGTATTATACATATTAATGATCAAATCATGCTATTCAGTCTTTCCAACTTCTCAAACATATTATTTGTATTAAGAACCTTAAATTCTCTTTTACTCTTTTCAAAATGCATAGTAAATGTTGCAGACTACACCATCCACTGCTCATATCCAACAGAATACAGTTTGGAAGAATGCAGTTCAGTTTGTTTGTTTGTTTATTGTCACTCTCCTGCTACATATAAAACAAATACTCAATGTCAAAAACTCCAAAATAGCCGGGCGGTGGTGGCGCACATCTTTACTCCCAGCACTTGGGAGGCAGAGGCAGATGGATTTCTGAGTTCGAGGCCAGCCTGGTCTACAGAGCGAGTTCCAGGACAGCCAGGGCTATACAGAGAAACCCTGTCTCAAAAAACCAAACCAAACCAAACCAAACAAAACAAAACAAAAAAACTCCAAAATAGAGGAAGAAAGTAAGTAGTGATTTTTGCATATCTATTTTAAATCAAAATAGTGTTTGCCCAAAAGACCCATTCTTACAGACATTTCTTACTGTGGAGCCCTTTTTTGTTCATGACTAAAGTTTTTCTTTGAGTTCTAGAAGTTTCTTTCTCATCAAACAGAATTATTCAAACTCTAAAACCATAAGAGCACAAAAATGGACATTATTTTTAAAACAAATTTGTTTTTTTTTCAACTTTCCATGAGAAACAAAGACAATTTTTTTTTTTTGGAACATGGCCTGGAATCTTGAATCAGAAGTAAGGAAATATCCAGATTTATCAGTCTCCAGTGTTCTTTGCAGGGTCCAGGTCTTTGGTTGATTTTTGTTTTTGTTTTTGTTTTTGTTTTCCTTAGTTGAGTATCTCTACCCAGTTCTCTTTACTGCCTGTCCAGCTTCATCCATCCTACAATAAAATGGACTATTGTTTTAGGAATTTGCTGACTCAGAATTACATCATCTATAGCCAAGTGACAGCAATGAGCCTTCTTATCATGGGTTCTGACACAGATCATATTGGCTACAGCTTTAGGTCAGAGTGGTTGCCACTGAGAATTCCATGGGGGAGGATGAATAGGTTGCCTTCCTTGGCTTGTGATGCGAGTACAGTCAGCATGACCGACTTGCCTGCAGAGGATGGGACTTGAGCTGTGTTTTCTGACGTCAATCAACCTCTCCCTTTCTCTAGTGGAGAAACATCTGGAAAGTTTCATGCTTTACTGTGCAGTGTGGCTCAGGCTTTTGTCCTTCCCTCCACACAGTGAGAAAGAACTGCGTGCTACCTAGGCTTTTTGGGAGAGCTGACTTCTCTAGGTGGGAAATGTTCTCATTTGGGTAGAGCTAGAAACTGTTTCATCTTTAATTAAAGATAATCCAGAAGTGATACACAGTCTAAGGAAACAATGCATTAATGAGACAACTCAGAAGGAGTAGAATGAATATCTCCCCCTTGGAATTGGCGAGTAGAGGCAGCAAGCTGTATGACCAGTGCAGCAGGGAGGAGACTCCCACCAGGTTCTTCTTCCTGGTGTTTGGGTTTTGCTTTTGTTCCTTCTCACCAAAACCAAGGGAGGAATGGGGGAAATCTTTTGGGTTAATAGTTCCATGAGAGGCTCCAAAGCTCTGACATGCCAGGTTCTAGAGGAAGAGCTGCCCACCTCCTACAGTCATGGTGACCCCCTAAAGTTTTTATCAGCCCCCTCCAGAAAGGCATTAAGTCCAGCCACCTGGTTAAATGACTATTCATCTCCCAACTTGTGGTCTGTAATTATCATTCCATTTCTGGTGAACCAGGGATACATCCAGCTACAGATCCAGTTCAAAGCGAGGAGGAGGAACATGAAACTGCCGTATCTGGTTTATCCGTTTTTTTGGGTTTTTGTTTTTTGTGTTTTTTTTTTTTTTGAAAGAACTAAGAGTATACACACATTCTTCATGTCTTGGATCAACAAAGGAGCCTTGCCAAATGTCAGATTAAATAGTCCGCAGCTGAAGTGTTTGCACAACTTTTCAGTGGCTACCATTTAAAGAAACAAAAACAGCGATGGGCCTAAAAAAAAATTACCCTTCCTTTGACATGCTCACAGTGTTCTGCCAGCAGTTGCTCCAAGTTGGAAGGCCAGGCCCTACATATCTTGTCCATGGACTATGTGTGCCAGCTGGCAAGCACAGACTTGGGTATCTATTCCATACAGGAGTATGAAGCCCTACTGTGTGCCTCACAGGCCATGACCGCACTGAATGTCTTGTTTCACCCATGACCGTTGGCTGAAGAGCTGGCCATTTACAGAAGGAATTTCCTGATTCTTCAAGTATCTGTCATGTTTCAACAATGAGGTTGCACTCTCTGGGCTGCGTGTCCTTTCAGCTTGGGTTGGCTCCGTCAACTGCTGGGGAAACCAGAGACAGATCTTTTATTGAAACAAAATAATAAGTCTGAACAAATCAGCCTTGTTATCATTGGCTCTGGCAAGAAGCATATTCTTTTCAGCTTTATATTTCTACAGGATTGCTCAAGACGCGAGGCTTCCCCTTGCCAGGTTATGTGAGGGACAAGCGAGAACAGAAAAAGCTGGAACGCTTGAAGAAATCAGAGGTTTTCGTACATTTTCCAAATTAGCATTCCCTAAAGTCTGAGGTGGTCCGTGTTTCTCCCTCACTTCTCTTATAAGGAAAGAGAAGGGCAGAGCATGTCTCACCCAGCCAACGTTGCATGGGTGGCAGTGTAGTCCGACATTGGCCAATTGTTCTCTGTGACCTCAGGAAAGTTACTTCACCTCTGTATTCTAATTTAGCTCCTCTACAAAATGGAAATAGCAGCAGGAATTGTTTGCTGATCTTGACACAGAATCTTGAGTATGTGAAGTGAGCCCAGGAGCAAAAGACAAGGTAGGTCAACTACCAGTGACTGTGTAGACTGACACCAAGTGCCAGTCTTTCTCAGCAGATACTGAGGGCACTTCACTCTTCTGGAAGTCATTACCTTTCCCTGAATTCCTCATGGCAATGTCGGAGGCAACCAAACACTCCAAAGAGGTGGTTGTGTGTTCTTTTATTTTTATGTGCTTTTCCAGGACTAGAGAGATGGCTCGGTTGTTAAGGATGCTTAGTTCTCTGTAGAGTACAGGGTTCATTTCTCAGCACCTACCCCTAGGTGCTTACCCCACCAGAAAATTTAGCTCTATGGGATTTGATGTTCTCTTTGGCCTCCCTGGGTACTTGGAGACATGTGGTGCATACAACGTCATATCCACATACAGGTAAATATATAAATAAATATATAAAATTACTTTTCCATGGAGATGAACTAGACCTGAAGCTCTAGCTCAAATTATAACGAATGCAAAGGAAACTGCCTCTATGTACCAAGTAGAAGTAATCTCCATAGGCATTGGAGACACATCTAGGATTTGTCTTATCATTCGCAAGTAAGCACTGTAGATTTAGAAAAGAAGTCACAAAATTTCAAGAGATGTTTTTCCTCATGAGAGTTGAGGTCTTGTCTATTCTAGTTTGACTATTTATGATAACGGGTGTCAGTCATCACAGGACCTGTCAGTATGATGCTTCAAAATACCACACAGGTGCTTCCCACACAGCAGGCTCTGTGGTTGTCCTTGGATCCAAAGATGAGCGAGAAACAATCCTTTCTTCCCAAATGAGGCTATAAAATACAGAGGGCTTTCTGTCCTTGTGTTTCAATTCTACATCCTTTATAATCTATTCAGAATAAAGTTGGTTTTTTTCATACATCCTCATTATTCAGCACATAATCAGACAGTTTTGAAGGTTTGTGATGAAGGTTCCAAAATTTCCATTAATGATCCCCAGCAAGGAAGCAAAACCAAAAAGGAAGAGAGAGGCTTACAATAAAGCCACTGGGTTCGTCACTTGAAGTTGCCCTTCTCCGAGTCCTGCTAAGGTATGGGGGCTGAAGTTGTTCCACTTGATCCCTGGAAATTACAAAGAGAAAAACTGAATACCAGTTCCAGTTTTGCCACAGACGAGCTATGAGATTTTAACTAAAATCTCTCATCTTGTCTTGGCCATATGTTTACCTGGAAAATGGAGAAGATGAAGACTATTCAAGCTATAGGTGCATCATCCGAACATGAAAAGAGTAATATTCACAGAAGCCTCTTTTGTGCACTAAAGGCATACTTATTTATGTTGTTTCTCTTATGTTTAGAAAATTTTCAGAATAATTTTACCATTTCAGTGTCTTCCTGTGTAGTCCAAGATTATAAATATTTCAATAAAGAGAGTGTAGAAATGGATAACACCAGAGAACAATTTCTCATTTCCACACCCATGAAGGGCTTTATACAAAATGAGATGAATGAAACTCTTCTTTCTGAGGACATGTGCAGTGTTCGCAAGGTTGGAGATCTAGTAGGCTCTTAATTTGAACACCTCTCTGCTTGACTTCAATGCGCAGTTTCTTTTTTTTTTAATAATCTTTTTTTTAAAGATTTATTTATTATTATAAATGAGTACACTGTTGCTGTCTTCAGATCACCAGAAGAAGGCGTCAGATCTCATTATGGGTGGTTGTGAGCCACCATGTGGTTGCTGGGATTTGAACTCACGACCTTTGGAAGAGCAGTCGGTGCTCTTACTTGCTGAGCCATCTCACCAGCCCCAATGCACAGTTTCTTAACTACAGTCCACTAAGTGTAAAAATGATGAGCGTATTACTAAGTTGGAATAGGCAAAGAAGAGTGGCCACTTGTGTTCATAAGAAACTGGAATGTGCTAGTTTATGGTTATAACTGTTATTTTCTCCACACTGTGAAAAATAACTAGTAAGATCAACACAGGGGAAGAAGGATTTATGTTTGCTGATAATTTAAGAAGGGATATGATCCATCATGTTATGAAGGCATGGCCGCAAGCAGTATGAGGCAGGCATGAGCTCATACCGCATCCAGCCAGGAAAACAAAAGGGAGATGGATGCTGGTCCTCTTGTCTTCTTCTCTTCTCTTTTGTATTCAATCTTCAAGTCTAGCCTAAGGGACAGTGCTACCTACATTTAGAGTGTGAAGTGTGTATGCCTTCTTCAGTTAATCCTCTCTGATAATACCCCCAGCCGACACATCTACAGGTGTGTCAGCTATATGATTTCAAATCCAGACAAGTAAAAAAGTGAAGATCAACCACCACAAAGGCTTTACTTTGAGGGTTGGATAAGAATTATAAATATGTATGTATGAATAGAATTTACATGATCTAAGCAACAATCCATGAGCATATACAATACTGGCTAAAAAAACAAAATGGTGTCATTTTAAAATCCTCTCTTCTAGCAGGACCTCTTTCCTCTCTGAAGTGGACAAAGGGTGGCATCACAATCACCTCTCTCTAAAAACCTCAGCTGTGAATTTCCATCAGAGTCCTTTGGAAAAGTCATTTTTGTGCCCCACTCTCTTGCCGTGGGACCTTTGGCTGCACCTGTGCTTAGAACATTATCCTCCCCAAGTCCTGTTTATCTTGTCTTTGTTTCCATTTTTATCTGTTTGTTAGATAAAATATACTCACAGTGGCTAGTTGGGGGACAATTATTTCCTCTAGTCCACAATTCCAGTCCATCAGCAGGAATAGCCTGAGAGACATAATTGGTCACATTATAGCCACAGCCAAGGGTAGAAAGAGAGTATATACATAACTGCTTTCTACTGACTCTCTCTGTCTTCAACCCAGTACCCCATCCATGAAATGGTATTAGCAATATTAAGGGTCGGTCTTTTTTCTTAAGAAAGTTTCTCAAAAACTTATACCCACAAGCCAACATAGTCTAGACAATTTTTCACTGAGACTCCAGACTATCAGGATGACAATTAAAAGTACTAATCACGCCTATGTGCTTAGTTCATGGAGAGCTATTCTCAAATGCCATTTATCAGGCAGACTAGACTAGGCCTTTTAAAAATTGCTTCTTTTATTTTTTGAGATTATAATGTAATAGTTTAATAATCATCATAATAATATAATAATTATTCCCCCTTTCTCTTTGCTCTTTCCAAACCCTTCCATATATCCCTCCTTGTTCGGTTTCAAACCCATGGCCTCTCTCTTTTTAATTATTGTTACTTACATGCATGTATGTACATATGCATGTATGTATGTATGTATGTATGTATGTGTGTGTGTATGTGTGTATATATGCATGTGTGTATATACGTACATATACACACACAACATGCTCAGTCTGTATGCAGGACTGACCATCTCATATTAGCTAAGCAACTGTTGTGCTCTTTTGTCCCTGTGGAAGGCGATTTCTCCCACTGTCAGCATCTCTTGGTTATTGTAGTTTTCTGTGTAGACTTGAGTCCC
>JADRCC010531003.1:0-11920 GCA_019843855.1 Hylomyscus alleni
TGCTCTTACCGCTGAGCCATCTCTCCAGCCCTTGATATCATTTTTTAATGTCCTAGATGATTTCTATAGTTTTCTTTACCCCGGAATTCTGTGGCTCTGAGTAGACGTTGCTGCTTTGGCATGGGATACAGTCACAATCTTGAGCCTCCTCTTTCCTTCTCCTGACTTCTCCAGTTGATGACAGCTCTTAGCTCCTCTTCCCATTCACAGAGATGCCAGAAACAAACCTCCACATAATACGTTGTCAGCGATTTTCAGTATATTGAACTAAAAGAGTAAATGAGGTCTGTGGAATTCATTGCTCTGGAGAATGCCAGTCAGTGAACTGTAATGTTTTCAGATTTCCATGCAGGTACATTGTGATGCATGATATCAGAGATTAAGAGCAGTGTGTGCCCCTGTACTCCAGCTGCTCAGGAGGTTCAAATGCTGGGAGCCCAGGAGTCCAAGGCAGCCTGAGCAACACAGTGAGACCCTGTCTCTTCTTAAAGACTTATCTATTTTATGTATGTGAGTACGTTGTAGCTGTCTTCAGACACACCAGAAGAGAGAGCATCGGATCCCATTACAGATGGTTGTGAGCCACCATGTGGTTGCTGGGAATTGAACTCAGGACCTTTGGAAGAGCAATCAGTGCTCTTAACCACTGAGCCATCTCTCCAGCCCAACCCTATCTCTAAAATAAAGAAATAGGGACTAGAAAGATAGCTTGCTGAATAAGACCACTGACTGCTCTTCCAGAGGACCCAGGTTCAATTCCCAGCTCCCACATGGTGGCTCACAAGCATCTGTAGCTCCAGCCTCAGAGGTTCTGATGCACTTTCTGCCTCCACAGGTTGCACATGATTCACAGACATACATGCAGGCAAAACACATATATTTAAATAAAATTTTTAAATAAGTACAGTGGAAAGTGATATAGTTTCCTTAGGTTTGGGATTACAATGGCCACTTCCTCTTCACTGGGCAGAATATAATATAGAATTATTGACACAAAATTGCTGTCATCATTGCTTAGAATATTAACATATCCTCTTCTACCTTCAGTGCAGAAATTGAAATTGGTTTAATGGATTTCCTGTGCTGTTCACATTGGCAGAGAGGGCTGAGATATAGCTCAGTGGTAAAGCACTTGATTAGTACGTAGGAGTTGAATTCCCAGTACCACCATAGAAGTGCAGGTGGTGGAGAGCAAAGAGCTATTCTTGAAGTGTCCGCTGGTGTGGTAGAATTACCCTAACCTGTAGGGAGTGGCTGTGATGTCCGTGGCCCCTTTCACCTTTGACCCTCATACTCAAAATGCTGGTTATAGTGAATTAGCTAATAGAGGGCGCTGGGTCAGTCAGGAAAGGGCTTGCTTTAGAACCCTGAGGACCTAAGTTTGATGCACCCCCCCTCCAACCCAAGTAAAGAAGTCAGGCATGGTGAGCACATGCTTGTAACTAGGAAGAAAGAGACAAACAGACCTGGAGCACACTGCCCGGCCAGCCTAGTTTATTGGCAAGCTCCAGGCCAATAAGAGACCACGCTTCAAAAAGCAAGGTAGATGGCACCTCCTAAGTAAAGTCACATGTGCACATGAATACCTACGTACACACGTACACACACACGAAAAAGTGAATATATTCATTTAATTTAAATACCTGTTATTGTCCAAGGCAATGTCTGTGTTGCTGGGACAGCAGCTCTGCCTCTGGTGTCCCCACTAGTAGACAGCCTTGCATGGACTCATTTCCCATACAGGAAATGAAATGGCTTCTAACACCTTACCTCCAAAGTGAAAGCACTGAGGCTGCCTATTAGCTAACTGTTATTGTATGAGAAATTACCCTAATTAATCCGAAGTTAGTGACTTGCCGCATATATTAGCTAGAAAATTAATGAGCTATGGTGAGTTCATTGTGCTGGAAGATAAGAATCGATCGTTCTCCCTGCCTAAAACAGCACATATATCACAGAATCTCCAAGGGACAGAGATCCAGAGGCAGTCTACCTGAGGCTTGACTGAGCCCCAGGCTCCTCTTGCAAGCTTACTCAGGCAGCTGTAGGCAGAAGGCTTTGAGTCCCCTCTTTGTAGATGAGGCAACGGCCTCTCACAGAGCTCAGACTGACCCTAGTGCATTGCAGGAGAGGACTTCCTGAGCTTATGAGTATTAGAAGCAGAATGTTGGAGGCCATCTTTATATCTTTTACCACCCTCCCAGGGCACAAGGTTGGCCTTAGGGAGACTGAGCCAAGCAAGATCAGACAGTTCCAGCAGTCCCTGGCTTCCAGTACTGCTGTGCTATGCACTTGGTCCCACCCCTGCTCTTCCCAGTAGTTTCTCTTCCTTCCTGGCGATTCTATCTTAGATCGCAGGATCTCGGCAGTTCTCCCCCACGTCTCATTCACTTTGAATGTAGTGAGGAGAGAGGTGAGTTCCCTCACTCCTAGAGGACAGATGCTGCACTGCAGGAGTTAAGCACCATGCATCACCCAGCCATGCGTGCATATGGTCCAGACTGCCCACGTGCTTATGCTTCCGGCCTGACTCCTTCCTTCAAGAATACTGCCTCTAAATCTCGGTCTTGAGTCTCCCCACTGCTGCTAGGAATAGAGACTTGTAGAGACTAAGCAAGCCCCTGTTGTACTACACACGGTGGTTTGTGGCTGCCATTTATTATGCTTGAAAACAGTTATCATTTCACAATTGTCTTAGTTAGGGTTTCACTGCTGTGAACAGACAACAATGACCAAGGCAACTCTTATAAAGGATAACATTTAATTGGGGCTGGCTTACAGGTTCAGAGGTTCAGTCCATTATCATCAAGGCAGGAACATGGCAGCATCCAGGCAGGCATGGTGCAGGAGGAGCTGAGAACTCTACACCATCATCTGCAGGCTGCTAGCAGAATACTGGCTTCCAGGCAGCTAGGATGAAGGTCTTCAAGCCCACACCCACATCGACACACCTACTCCAACAAGGCCACGCCTCCCTGGGCCGAGCATACACAAACCATCACAACAATCAAAGCTATAGTATGTGGAAATTTTCATACTTGCAATTTGTTCTGTCCATTTGAGGAATATATCAAGATTACTTTACAATTGTAGGGTTTTGGTTTTTTTCCTGTAGTATTTTTTAGCCAGTTTGGGAAATTCCTACCTTGACACCTCGATAATGCATTTAAAACCCAGTAGATTCCTTTTTAACTCCATGTTTGAGGAATTATACTCTGATAATGTGTAGAATATGATACAAAAAGTTACAAAAGCATGACCAAAAAAAAAAAAAACAACAGTATCATTTAGTGACAACCCACCTGGATGTTTCAATTATTTCTTTGCCAGTTTTTAAGTTAAAAGTTAGCTATTTTTTTATACTCTTGTATAATTTCTAGTTAGTCATCTAATGGAGTCCCTTAGGTATCTGGGATACCAACCCAAGAAGTTGGAACCAAGTGCCCATCAGCAATTCCTGTTGGCATACACCAACATAGATTTTGTCATGATTTACCTAACATTGAGGCTAGATTTTAAAATTTTAGTCTGGAGGCCGGGCAGTGGTGGCACACACCTTTAATCCAAGCACTTGGGAGGCAGAGGCAGGTGGATTTCTGAGTTTGAGGCCAGCCTGGTCTACAGAGTGAGTTCCAGGACCATCAGGTCTACACAGAGAAACCCTGTCTCTGGGAGGGGGGAGCTTATTTCATAACATAATATTTATAGATTATTGTATTGCCTTTTACATATTGCCAGTCTGGTCTACAGAGTGAGTTCCAAGACAGTCAGGGCTACACAGAGAAACCCTGTCTCGAATCCCTCCCCCCCAAAAAAAAATTGACTCTGGAGTAGTACTGCGGCTTTTCTTGTCAGCCACTGATCTCATCCTGTGCTTATTTCAAGATCACACGAGTGGCTCCTGTCTTTCTTTTCTCTACCAAGAAAGGTAGCAAAATCTCTCCAAGATTATCTTCAAGTTTGTCTGAGAGAATCTCGTGGCATATACAGAGATCTGATTCTCCCGAGAAGCTCACTTCTAATAAATAGCTTTACGGTCTTGACAGTTAGGATACCTGCGGGAGCCATCTCTTTGATTTTCCTCCTCCTATGTGTAACCACAGGTGTGACGTGAGAGTGGTTTTACATTCAGTTTGTGCCAGAGTAATAATAAACTGTGGAATGCTTGATGAGGTGAGTGTGTGCGTGTCCATTTATCTGAATATGCAGTCATTAACTGGCCAAAGCTAGCCAGATTTTACATAATGCACTGTCAGCTGGGCCAGGCACCCACTCAGCATAATAAATGTAAGTTCAGTCTGGAATAATGGGACATAGCCTTCGAGTCCCACCCAAAAAGGCTCACCTTCCAGCCCTGGCTTGTGGTTCCCAGGCCCATCTGTTACTGAAGTTAGAGTACAAGCTACATGGCCACTGCTGAGCTATGATAAGTGTGCGCTCAACCCTGGGTACCAATAGCTTTAAACACTTGAACTGCCTATCTCCATGTGCCATCATTAGCTGGTAAATACATGAGAGAAACCAAGCAGCTTGTCCTCCTGTTGCCACGGTGACTTGATTTTAGTGTATTTAATCTGCGGGTCCTGGTGGAATGTACTCATTAGCATCCTTTCTGCCTCCAAACTAAAGACCAGTGCCAGTCTCCTCAGGTAATGCAGGCCACTGAGGTGACAAGGCCCATTACTGCCTTCCAGCTGTGTGACAGCCAGAGCGGAAAGGCAGGCATTAGAACTGTAGGGAAGCCAGGAATGACTGACTATGGTCTCCATCCTGTGTGTCTCCGCCAGCTCTTCAGACCAGATCCCCAGAGAGCACCTGGAGATTGTGGGTGTGGCTTCAGGAGTCACCACTGCACTACTTACCTTGAACTGGTCGTTCATATTGACATAAAAAAATACAGAATTACCTGATGTCCCTTTAGTGAGGAGAATATGAAGCAGATACAGTCTTTCATGTTGTCAGAGTCACACTCTGAGAAATACACGTGAGGCAGAGAGGAATCGGTGCCTTCAGTCCACCCATTCCTACAGTCTCGGTCAGGAGCATATGGTCTCAGCTTCGCCTCTTCCACTTCAGCTGCCTTGTCTCCCAATAGCCACGGTTGCCCTCTGTTCCTCTCAAACACTGAATCCATGCCTGGAGGCACCGTGTAACTTCTGCCTTCTCCTGGTTCACCTGGTACCATCAGTCTTCCACCTAAAGGCCCTCTCGTGTTGATTGCCTGGACTGGCCTTTCCCTCCCTCTGTCCCGCCTTCCTCTTTCCCTCTTTACTGTATTCCTTCTGTCAGAGGAAGTTCAACTTCACATCCTCATTGAGGCCCGTCTGCTTCACTGCTTTCCCACCCCAAGAAGGGTCCCATGTTTGTTCCACATTTCCAAAGCATGATGTCTATGTCCCTCGCATCACTCAACTATAGAACCATGTTAAAAGTCTGTCTGCAGACACGTAGGAACCTTTGAGAAAGTCATAGATTCGCCCTTGTTGCCTAGGTGCCTGGCACATGAACCATACACGCATGCTCTGGGAAGAGTGTTAGGGAGCGGCATCTCATCCAGTGTGGGCCAGAGCCTAATGCAGGATGGACACACCCACAGGCAGGCTCCCTTTCTGGCATCTTCTCTTTAAGAACTCAGCTGTTGACCAGGATTTGTCCACAGGCATGGGCCTGTGGAAGCCCTGTTTGTCCTTTTCAAACCACCCTGCCTCCCTTTGCCTTCATTACAATGAACCCCAGTTTGGACCAATCAGACTTTTTCCACACTGGGAAGAGGGACAGCTGGCTCCTTCTGGCAGTTGTGCTATAGCAATAGAAGCCATAGCTCCAGGGTAACTCCCTGTTGTCCCGTCTTCTGTGCAGACCCAAGAAGCACACATGGAAGAGGCTGACAGAAAACCAGGACTGCTGGCCGCATAGAATCAGGAACCCAGTATCTCTTTCCCCACTTGCAGCTTTTTCCCATCTCTGGACCACCTTCATCACCTGGGGTTCAGAATTTCTTTTTTGCCAAGGCCAGCTTGTTTGGTTTTGTTTTTAATTCATGTTTACCCAAAAAGAAGCTTTTTAAAAGCAACTAGAAAAACTAAAAATAATCACCTCAAAGCAGGGAAGGTTTTGTGGGTTGCGGCCCCTGTGATCGCAAACCTCTGTGGACCATACACAAGCTTCAAAGACTTTTAAGTGCCCAGCAGACAAAAATAAGAGAGTGTTCCCTAGCCAGTGACTTCTCACATGACCTGTCGTGTTTATAAAAAGAGAAGGAGCAAAGAAATATGTTAGGTGGAGGTGTAGTCAGGTAAGGGAGAAGGGGGTGCCTCTGCGGGCCCCTGCTGAGGCATCCCTTCCCCCTGAGGGACCAGCCACATGACTGTGTAGTATAGAACAGAGTTTATTCAGGGCATGGGGAGGGGAGTTGAGAGGGTAGGAGAGGCAGAGAAAGGCAGAGAGAGAAAGAGAAAGAGAGGGCAGAAGAGAAGTAAAGTAGATGCAGGCCATGAATACGTGGAGAGAGGGGGAAAGGCAATGGGGAGAGAGGGATGGGGAAGGGACAAGAGGACAGAGGGAGCGAGAAGGCAAGAGAGGAGGGGACAAGCAGCCCTTTATAGTGAGTCAGGCACACCTGGCTGTTGCCAGGTAACTGAGGGGCAGAGCCTTGACAAAATGCTAACATGACCTACCTTATCAGCTTTTCCTTGGTCCTGTCAAGAGTTTGACTGGCCAATCAGTGGACAGCTCAACTAGGGTGAACTAGAGGACTAACACAGACAGACAGACAGACAGACAGACAGACAGACAGCCTACGAGTTATTTTTTATTTTTATTTATTTTTCCCTGACTCTTTTCACAATTGCCATCATAAGGAGTCACTGGCACCTGAGGATGTGGCTCAGGAGATAGAGCGCTTGTATGGCATGCAGGAAGCCTTGGTCCCAGCGGCCTAGTGGCATGTGGACTGAAGGGCCAGGCAGAAGTGCTTGAGAGGCCACCCACGGCTGCAGAAGACCCTGGCTCAAAAATAGAGGGCATGAGAAGATTAGATTATCTTCCTGTTCTCAAAAAAATACTGTTGTCCTCCTCCTCTCCCTCCTCTTCCTCCTCCTCCTCTTCTTCCTCTTCCTTCTCTTCTTCTTCTTCCCCTTCCTCCTCCTCCTCCTCCTTTCTTCTTCTTCTAGGGGTATATCATGAGACAGGGTCTCAGTACACAGCCCAAGCTGTTCAACTAAGGATCTTCCTGCCTCAGCTTCTTTTGTACTGAATTTCAGGCCTGAGGGACCACACCTTTCTTCCTAAAGGCCAGTGATACTGATGATGTTCTGGTCCTCTAGATGCTGTTGGCTGTCTCTCCTCCCTTCACAGCTGAAAGCGTCCATGAATGCATGTCTCTGAGGTGCGCACTCCCAATCTTCCTTACATTTGCTGGTCTCTTCCTCCGCCAGCTCAGTCCCAGTTCTAGCTTCCGGGTACTGTGCTTTCCTTTCTAACTGCCCATTCCTGTTCTAAAAAGTTGGCACTTTCCAATAGGACATTGACTATAATGAAAATATTAACGTTTTTCCATAACAGCTAATGAGAATGAGCTCACAGCCTACGTAATGGCTTTCTGGGGGGGCAGAATTAAGAATGATAGGATTAGCCTAGTGTGCTGGCATACTGCCTTCTATCCCAGCACTCAGGAGGAAAAGGCAGGCAGATCTCTGTGAATTTGAGGCCAGCCTGGTCTACAAAGTGAGTTCCAGAACAGCCAGGGCTACATAATGAGACCCTCTTGTAGGCTGGAGGGGAGAATGATGGATTAAACCAACCAATCAGGGCTGTGAGCATGTAACTGTGCACAGTGTCCTGGGTACCATTGTTACTGCCACCAAAACAAGAGACAAAGATCAAGCCAATTAAAGAAAGGATCAGGTAGGGGTGGGGGAGTTGGAGAAATGGCTCAGGGGTAAGATCGCTTATAGCTGTCATCTCAGAGTACCCGAGTTCGGTGCCCACCGCCTTCATTGGGCACCTCAAAACCACCTGTAACTCCAGCTACAAGGAGATCTGTCTCCTTTGGCCTTCGTGGGCACTGCACTCATGTGCACATACCCACATGTGGACATATACGCGTAACTAAAAATAAACGGGTCTGTAAAAATGGGGGAGGGGCATCATCCATTCCAAAAACTGAGATCAGTGAGATTTGTGCTCTGAAACCCAAAGAACAAATTAGGTTACAAATTTAACCAGTGTTTTTCAAGTAAGGTACAGTTTTAGGGTAGGAAGAAATTTCAGACTACACAAATTAATCTTTAGCTCCTCTCGTACATGTCTGAACCAGTCAAGGGTTCTAGTGTAGCAGACCTCTGCCTCTCGCAGCTGGCTTTTGAGGAGCCCAAGGAGCTAGCATGGCAGTTTCCTTGAACACCACCATTTCTCTATCTCCTCAGCTGATCTTGTTTGTGTCTTGGTTCTGTGAAATTGTCCCTGTAGGAAGCTTCATTCGAACCATTTTCCATAATGTCACTGCCTCCTGGGTGCCAAGCAGCCTGGCTTAGCTCCCTGAGAAGAGGTCCCACGCTCCTTTCCCCTTTATCTGTTAGGAGCACAGAGCCCTGTATCATCTCACAGCCTCTGTTACCGCTTGGTAAACCTTCGCAGGTTTTGTCGTAGCTGTAATCAAGCCAGTGATGTACATCCATGTAAAAGAATTTAGAACACCCCAAGAATATGTGTAAGCTGTGTGTGAGGAAGTGTGGAGGCCCTAGCTGCTGTGCCTCTGTCAGGGTACCATGAAGCACAAATGAGTGAGCAAATAGGGAGAATTTATCATCATTGCTCCACAACCCATTAATTTGGGCCCCACTTGGAGTAAATGCAGGCTTACAGTTTACCCTTACAGCCCCAGTTTCCATACCAAAGCCTAGCTTTTAGAAAGTGAGTTTAGGATTCAGCCTTTAACCCCAAGCATAAGTTCATGCTGTATCCTACATGCAAGGAATCCCTGAGGGCTGGGGAAGGAGGCCACTGTTACTCTCCTTTCTCAATCAGCTTTTCTATGTGGCCTTTTTTAATTTACCCTTTGGTAATTTCACACATGCGTATAAGGTGTTTACATCATAGTTACCCACACCCTCTTCATCCTCCATCCCCATCTCCCGTCCCTCTAGACCCCTTCCAGCAACATCCCTCTTACATTCCTGCCTCTTATTTCTTGGCGACCCACTGAGCTTCACTAGGGTAGCCCATGTGAGCATGTGTATGGGTAATTTACTTAAGCACAGGCAACTTACCAGTGACCTCTGATGAAAAGTAACTTGCCCTGTGCCAGCAGCCAGCCGGCATCAGCTGCCCACAGCTCCTCAGTGAAGGGTGGGACCGCATGAGTCCCTTCTCCATTATATGTTCTCTTCATAGGAGGTGACATATTTCTCTCTAATTGTAGCTGAAGCGGGGCTGGAGAGATGGCTCAGTGGCTAAGAGCACAGGCTGTTCTTCTAGAGGACCTGATTTCAGTTCTCGGCACCCACATCACATGGCTCATACCACCTGTAACTAGCTCCAGAGGATCAGGTGCCCTCTTCTGGCCTCTGTGGGCACATATAAACACACACACACATACACACACACATACACACACACATACACACACACACAAACATATCGTATGTTCACATAGATATACATAAGCAAAAATAAGAGTAAGACTGTGTTTTTAAATGTATCTCAAGGTAACAGAAGCAAGTGTGAGTGCAGACCCGTTGCTAATACTTGTGTGCATGGCAGCTAATGTTCACTGAGCTCTCTGTGTGCCCAGCTGGTTACTGCCACACTGTGTTCAGCAACACACAAAGCACAAACATTGCAAGGACACACCGTTAGCTTATCACAGAGAAAGGAAGAAAGCGCTATTGAGCTTGCCCCAACAGAAGCACTTTCACCATCAGTGACGATCAAGCGTACGCTACTCCTCTACTCTTAGCCCTCTGATGCATGGCACTCTTATGCAGACACAAACGGGAAATGCAAGTAAATGAACTAATAAACTGGTCTGAACTTCCCCTCGTTGGAGGGCCAGCACCTCTGACTGTTTTGTTTGGAATCGGCCTATCAGCCCTCCCACAGCTGTTGTCCCGTGAGCCTTCACGGCATTGGTGATACAGCAGTTTGAAAAGAAAATTCCGCAGTTATCTGGGATTTTCTCCTAAGCTACAGGCACTCATTCTGCAGACTTTGACTCCTTTCTTCAGGCAGAGACAGCAATGGTACAGTTGCTCTCTGGTCAGTAACAATCTTAGGCGGTCTACTGATTTCAGAGATACTAGAATGTGGGGCTGGGCAATGGCCCCACAGTTAAGAAGAGCTTTATCTTTCCAGCTCCCAAGTCAGGCAGCCCACAACCACCTGGATCAGCTCTGAGGGATCTAACACCCTCTGCTGGGCTGTGGAAGCACTCACATTTCCAACATGCTGAGGAGGAGGAGGAGCAAGGTGGTGGTGGTGGTGGTGATGGTAGTGGTGCTGAAGATGTGGCAGGTTTGCCAATGTAGTTGGCAGCATGAACCTGGGAGAGTAGGGCCTAAAAATGAGGTGAACTAAGGACTAGTGCAATAACCAACTTTATTCAGCACATCAGACAATTTTTACTCTGAATGTTAAGAAGAATCGTGTGAATGAAGTGTACAGTCACAAGGACAAGGGCACAGGAATAACTACACTTAGGAGGAGCATGAAAACACATGCCAAAAATAGTTACGTGTTTCCAAGAAACTGAGGTTGCAGGACTCTTGTTTTCTTGAAGTTTTCTTATAAGCACTCAGAATTCTCATTCAACTCCATTCTTGGACTGTGTTCCAACAGAGGCTCAAATTCAAAGGTGTGTCCTGCAAAGGACCCAAGTTCAGGTCCCAGCACCCATATTAGGTGACTTACAACTACTTATAACTCCAGCTCCACGATGTCAAGTGTGCACGTGTGTGTATGTGTGCACGCACACACACACACACACAAATCTCAAAACAATAATAATTATTAAAATGTAAAAGACTATCTCAAGGGGGCTATAGACCCAGCTCAGTGATAAAATTCTTGCCTCCAGAGCCATAAGGCCCTGGGTTCGGTTCCCAGCAATATAAAATAAGAGGATTCAGACAACCCTGGGCTGTCTAGTGACATCCAATCTCAAAAAGTTAATTAAGTAAATTAATTAAAAGTAAATTAAAATCTGAGAAAAGATCAATGGAAATAATTTTACATGTATTATCTAACTTAACTTTCATAGTAGTCCCAAGAGAAAAAGATACTGTCATTTTACCCATGTTATAAATGAAGTAACCAAGGCTTGAAAGGGTTAAGCAGCTTGCCTGGAGGTGCACAGTTGGTATTTGTCCAAGGGAGAAAAAAAATAGAGTCCCTCTGACTGCCAAGACTATTTTCTTGTTGCCATGTTATATTGGATTCACTTCTATAACAGACAAGCGATTTCCTTTGAAATGGATGCAGGAGGGATAGCCTGATCCTTCCACACAGCCAGAAGAGAACATGGGGATGCATAAAAGTGTTTTCCAGGCCGTACCAGTTGCAGAGACTAAAAGAAAGAACTCCCACGGATCTAGATCCGCAGACTTAGATTTCTAACTTAGAGGACAGGGTCTTTCTGTGTTTTGATCAAACTATTCTTACTTCCCTGTGGGGCACAGTGCTATGCTAATGATTTACCATCTTTCCTTTCGTGGATTTTATAAAACTTGATGACATGGTAGTTTTCTAATAGCAAGTGGCAGAAAGCACAGAACCTTGCTGATGGATTCTTTTCGTTCTCACTTTAATGAATAAATGTACCTGCCAGTCTTGCCTAATTTATCACTCCAGCCTACTTCCAGATCTGAGTACAAATTGTTTTGGCTTGCATAGAACTGCCATTCCGCCCACACAGCTCCTGTGT
>JADRCC010531098.1:0-11890 GCA_019843855.1 Hylomyscus alleni
TTTTTCAATTAGTTTTATTATCTAGAAGCAAATAAATTGCTTTTTTGGGAGTTAATTTTAGCTTAACTATCTTGAATAAAAATATCAGCATAAGCACAGATATCAGAACTCAGACCACTGTGAACTGTTATACTGAAACAAGGAAACTTGCTAGACTTTCTCTGATTTATTTTTATACACTTCCTGTCAGTCACTTTCATTTAGCATCAATTGCCAGGTTCTGGACTTTGAAATGGGATTACACTTGTAGTTTGTGTCTAGGATGGGGTACAAGCAATACAAACTTATTTTTATTCTCCTTTCTGTGTCTTCATTGATTTTTCTGATGAGAGAAACAATACATGCTCACTGGAGAACTTGGTGTGCTCATCAAAGTGAAGCACTGGGCAAGATAGTCCACAGGAGACTTGCCTTGCCCATTTCTGACGGAACTGTTAGAAAAACTTTCTGGACCAGGTAGCTATTTTGTCAAGAAATAATAGTTAAAGTTAAGATCAAGTGTATGAAAACAAATTGGTACTTTATTTAGAGAGAAACCACATGAAATCACACTTGACTACATGTGGTGTAAAAATGATAAGAAAGTGAGGGGCCAAGGACTGGAGAGATGGCTTAGATGTTAAGAGCACTGACTGATCTTCCAGAGGTCCTGAATTCAAATCCCAGCAACCACATGGTAGCTCACAACCATCTGTAATGAGATCAGATGCCCTCTTCTGGTGTGTCTGAAGACAGCTACAGTGTACTTATATATAATAAAGAAAGTGAGGGGCTACATGATAAGGACTACATACTCATTAAAGTGACTTCCTTCCAACACAAATGAGAAGCCATTGGGCAAGGGTAGCCATTCATATTGTTGCGTTTGTTTTTGCTTAGAGGATAAAGCTGAAGAGAACAAACAGCCGTGGAGAGACTAGCTAGATTCCATGCTGTATGTTGGAACTGTGAAAAGGGACAAAGTAGGAAATGTTTTGAAGGAAAAGTGAGCAGCTTCTAGATTAGAAAAGGAAAAGTGAAACGCCCAGTTCTCCAGCTTGGTGCTTGGCAGCTGTGATACTTTTAGCTAAAAGGATTATATTCACTTAGAGTTAATTGGGGAAGTTGGGATTAATGATTAATTTTGTTTTAAAATCTTTGAATTGGGAGTTTCTAAGACTATTAGAGATGTCTAGCAGCCCACTGAATGGTATATGTCTTCACAAAGAGAGCCAACTTTCTTCTAAAGTTTTGTCCTCACTGGGGAGAAAAGATGAGATGCAAGTCAAGGGTTTTACTGCTTTGTTTTGCACAAAATAGTCTCTGAAATAAGCCATTGTTTATCGTGTGTCATTTGTCCCGGGAGGTGTGAACAAGGTATCTACTTACCTTTGACAAGCAGCAGTGATAGACTCAAGTCCAGCTGGGATATGGGGGTGGGGTTACTGATGGAAGCATGGATGATGGCTCAGAGGCAGCTGCATCACCTAAAAGTCCACTCCAGCCTCAGCAACACCACACAGAAGCTGAACTCCTAGAGCTCTCGGCACAATTTGCAGCTGACTGGAGAGCCTTCTGTTTGGCGTTTCTTATTGTTTAATAACTCAGTGGAAGGTACTGGTGACCAGTCTAACTAACATTTAGGAGTTTCTTGAGACTTCTAACTTTATTTCATTCCTGAGTCTTGTAAGACTTCTAAGTTTTGTTTACTTCCTCGGTTTTACAAAGCCTCCCTCTAAGGTGGACTACTGGAATGAAAAGAAATCCCAACATAACATAGCCCTTTCATAAACACATGATACTGCATTGATTAAAGCTCAGTGAGAGCATAGCTCTAAGAAATCTGTTTTGAGGTTCTGAGAGACTTGGCTTATTTTCAGGTTTGTAATTATTTAGAAATACACCCTGTTCTTGCCTCCTAAGGAGAGCAAGAATGATGCAAATAACTAGAAAAGTTCAGTACTCAGAACGTTTCTGTGCTTCCTGTTGACAGTAAGGAAGGTCATATAGTAAGTCAGCCTTTGGGAGACTGATCACCAAAATATCTCCTAAACCATGTCCCAAGACACATATTAATGTCTCTTATAATCTAAATTAATCGAATTATGTAATTGTTGCCATGAATTTTAGAAATAACTCAAAAGACAGAAATGCCTTCGGGATCCTTAAGAAAAGATTCAGCATCATCCTAATACAAATATACCCTAATTTGTAATTTATATTATTTTGTGAAATTAATCATTTACCTATCAACATGTCAGCTACTTTGAATACAAAAAGACTTTTTTCCTGTATTATTTTTCTCTGTTGTCTAAGCCAATAGAATACCATAGGCTATTCTAAAGTATTAATCAGATACACCATCTTAGGGTCCGGGGGGTTGCTATTAGGCTCCTGATGTCTAATACTTTTTTGTTTTGTTTTGTTTTTTTTCCGAGACAGGGTTTCTCTGTATAGCCCTGGCTGTCCTGGAACTCACTCTGTAGACCAGGCTGGCCTTGAACTCAGAAATCCGCCTGCCTCTGCCTCCCAAGTGCTGGGATTAAAGGCGTGCACCACCACCACCACCACCTGGATGACTAATACTTTATCAGTTACATAAGCTGCTGCTGCTCCTTTTTCTACATATTAATCATTTTTCTGCATATTAATCATTGCTGGCACCTGCTGCTTTGTGGATTGTTGCCCTTCCCTCACCCAAAATACTTTACCTCAGAGGGATGAGAAAACAAAAATGAAAGTATATTCAAAAGTAAAGTTTTGAATTTTCAAGAGTGTAATATCTAAGTAGTCTTTTAAAATTAGATTCTTCTGTGCTTAGAAATATGTCAGGGGCTTTGGCAATAGCTTGTGACATTGAGTAGGTTAAGCAGTGCAAGAATTCTCAAACAGATGCTGTTAATCATTTAGTGAGCTATAAGAAATATATTATCTGTAATTAAAGGGTAATATAGCATGGGTAGTATATAGTCACAACAATTTTGAACTACTTTAGAAATTAAATTACAATAATCTTTATAATATTAAAGAAATACTAAAGAAAGGAATGTATAAGATTACATTTGGTATGATTCAGTTTTATATAACATCCAATAACAATTATTTTTCCTTTTAGAATATTACCATATAGTACAATGTAATGATTCCTGTTGAAATCAGGATAGTAAATTTTCTAGAATGCTGTATTGGGAGGGGTTCACGACTGAAAAGGTTTACCCAGGGATCTTTTTGTTTATTTATTTACATCCTAAGTGCTACTCCCCTCCCAGTACCCCCTTCCCTGAGAATCTCTCCCCAAGTTCCTCCTTTTCTCCTTTCAGAAGGTGGGGTCCTACCCTGGGTATCCCCCAACCCTGGCTCATCAAGTCTCTGCCAGATTACACACATCCTCTCTCACTGAGGCCAGACAAGGCAGCCCTGTTGGGGAAAGGATACCACAGTCAGCCTACAGCTTCAGGGATAGACTCTGCTCCAGTTGGGGGTCTGACATGGAGACTGAGCTGAACATCTGCTGCAAATGGGCTGGGGGCCCTCATTCCAGCCTGTGTGTTACACAGAGATCTTTAATGCTGAAACAGTATTCTCTTTATAAGACTAGGTGGTGGTTGCATGAGGCCCTGAGGTCCTTTGTTTTTGCTTTAGGATCAGTTATGTATTAGAGCATACACATTTGACCTTTGTGTATTTGTATGCTGTATTTCAGAATAAAATAGACTAAAAAGTTATTAGTCCTGTAATAGAATTTCCTTCAAAGACAGGATTAAGATAGGACTTTCTCAGTGGCAATAAGAAGTGACTAGTGGATTGAGCTGGAGAAATTACTTCATGGTTAAGAGTAGTAGCTGCTATTTTAGAGGCCCTGAGTAATGTACCTAGCACTCAAGTCAGGCAGCTCACAATCATTAACTCTAGCTCCAGAGAACAATTCTGTCCTCTGTGGGCTACCACCCACGCATGTGGCATACACGCATGTACATAATATATACACACAAAATAATACTAATAAAATGTTATAAAAAAGAAATGAGAAACAGAGCTACTTAATATTTGTCATGGAAATCAAGATTCCATAGAATCAAGATAGCAGCGTCCAGAAGTCTATTTGTATAACCAAAGCTATTTGTAGCATATTCTTCAGGACTTTTTCTGCTATGTGTTATAGACCTTGGCTCAGGAGTTATTTATTGGCATAAAACTGGGAACTCTGTGGTAGAGATTTTAATGAGCTTGAAATCAGGCCTTATAATCTTATCATACTAACTCTCTTCTTGTAGCTGTGCTTGTCTGCTCTTTCAAAACAGAACCCCTTCAAACAAGAGTTAACAGAGCAGCTATAAATTTGAATCATTCTTTAAATTCTTTTAGGTTAATGTGACCTTGGGCAGGATTCCTAAACTGGGATTCCATTTCTTCATGTTAATATTGAAATAATATCATTACCCTTGTAGGCTTATTGAGGCCTGAGGACCTTGTTAGGAGTATAAAGAGTATGACTTACTTTGTGCATATCATAAAAGAACAGTTGTGATTTGAAACCCAGACTTTCCTTAATAGACTTAAAGTTATGGTTACTCAGTTAATGCCTCTGAACTTCACTAGTCCTGCATCTCAAATGTAAAAGCCATACTAGTCTAAGATTTTTGTGGACTCATGAGTATGTCTAATAATGGTAGCTGCTATTATTACTAAAATTAACAATTATATACACAACCACTTTTCTTTTGTCCCCTGATCCTACTCATTTAAATTGGTAACACATAGGAAGCCACTGAGCTGTCATTTGATTTAAATGTATTCTAGCATCTATTTGATTTAAAATGGAAAGTAAACAAATAGCTAGCAGCTATCATTTTATTTGCTTTTCAGTATATGAGTTGAAAACGAAGACTCATAAGTTTATGACTTTCCAAATAATCAGCATCTATCTTTGTTAATCAGGAGCTCTGTGGAGTAGTCATTGACTTCAGAGAAAGAGGTAGATCATTCAAAAGATGCAAAACATGAGGTAGAATAAAAAGTTTTATAGTACATGCAGAGATTATTTTTTATCAAAATTCAAGTTTTATCAAAAATATATTATGTACAATACATGGTTCTTAAAGACTTCCTTTGTAAAACAAAGTTTGTTGTGGAGAGATACAGTGAGATGTACAGGTGGTCTCCGTCCAATTACCAGTTTCTGTCCATTGATGGTCCTTATCAGTACAGATGACAAATCCTTGCCAACACCTGTTACCTAACAGTGATTGCATCATCTGATTCTCTTGCATCATTCTCAGAGCATGTATGCTAGGCACATGTTTCATTTTGTATTTTAGATAACCATGGAGGACATTGTCATATCTTGAATTACAAAATTGTAGTGTTTATCTTTTCTGTTTCCAGTCTAATAACTGATTTTTTGGGAGAAACTTCCAGTACACAGTAAAATGAGAATTTGGTATTAAATATCTACCATGTTCCCACACTTTAATATTTTATTTAAAAATACATTGTTCAATTTTTTAAACCTATTGCATATCTGTGATAAATTGAATTGTATTGTTCAGTGAAACATTAATCATTATAATAGCCTAAGGAGTCATTTTAGTGATTTTGTTTTAAGTAAGTAGCTGCTGTTGGGGAAACTGTAGGAGAAATTCAAAAGTATAGGTATATCCAGTATTCAATCTTAATTGGTTTAAAATATAAAACTACTGAAGATCAAAGGCATTAAGTGACTTAGCTGATGAAAATACAGGTATTTCAAAAGTTATTTGGATCAAGTACAAATATTGTTACATTTAGCTGTCTTTCTCTTGCTTTTCTGAGATAGTGTCACAGTAGCCCATGGTTACCACAAACTGTGTCTGAGGACTACCTTGACCTCCTGTCCTTTTTCCTCTCCTATGTGCTAAGACTACAGACATATAATCATTTTAGGTATCTGAGTAATGACTATGGGCTAGAATTGTCAGTTAATTGTCACTGTTTTTTTCTTTTTTTGCATCTAAGCTGATGTGTATTAGTTGGATGTGCTATGTCCTTTATATGAAGAAGAGACGTTGAGGAGGCCTATGTGTCATTTCTGTTGCCTGTCTAAAGGTAAACAGGTACCTGTGCCTTCCTGTTGTTGCACTGTGGTTATTTTGAATGATTTATTATGATCTGGCCCATTCTGGATCAGACCTCTACATGTACTCTAGCTATACAGTGCTTTTCACATACCCATCCTCACCTGTCCCAAGACTTAATCATGTGAGTTTGCTTTGCACTCACTGTGAAGGTCGATCCTGATCCTTTCAGTTCTTGTTTTCAGTGCCTCCCACAGTGCCTGTGTTTCAGCTGTGCAGGAACTCTGTATAGGAAGGCCCAAAGACATTCAACTGCCTATCTGCTTCAGCACTTCTACCACATTAAAGGAGGTCCTAGCATTTTGCCCACCTTGTAAGATGCCAGTTGGTAAAATATTCAACTAATTGTCATCCACTTATAGAGGCTGAATGAATTAGTTTCTCTAAGACTGGCTACAGTTCTTGGGATGCAACTTTTTCAACAGCCACTTGTGAAGAAATTCAAGAGAAGAACATGAGGCTTACTTGGGCTTTGATGTTTAGAAAAGTATTTTAGGTGATAGAGATCCAAGTTGGTGTTGTAAGATTCAGAGAACCTAGTCTTAGTCTTATGTCCAGGATGTCGACCCACTCACAAAAACACAGAGGCAGAGAATGATGCAATTAACATGAGGGTTTTAATGATCCAGTATACTGGGGTCGTCTAGCATTCAGGCAAAGGCAACCCTGAGGAACAGGCCCACACTTTTTATACCTTCCCAGTACATAGGTTTACAGCATGAGTTGGTTATCTCTCATTGGTGGAGCCCATTGTCTTTTGAGTCCATTGACCTCTGTGCCCCAGGTGAGGAGGAGATAACGGTTGCATAGGAGGGGTAGGGGAGATTCACCTCTACTGGGGACATTTCCTGGAACTGGGCATTACCCCTGCAATTAGGGCATCTCCTGGGGTTGGATGTTTGCTCAGTAAACATTTCTGAAGTTCTCTGTCTTTAGGCTTAATGAACATTCCTTGTTCCTTGTTTTTTTTTTTTTTTCTCAAAGAAAAAAATTAATTATTTTCATCTCAAAAAGTCACATATTTGAATTTCCAAATAGCTCAACTTGATTTAACTATACTGTGTTCTACTAAATTTTTTTATTAGATATTCTCTTTATTTACATGTCATACAATATCTCCTTTCCCAGTTTCCCTCAAGGTGTTCCTGTTTGCTCAATTCTTACATCAGCTTACTTGAGAAAAAAAGGTTAGTCTGAACATATGGCACTCATTCATGTTTCTTGTGTGTTTTCCTGTAGATGCCAGAGGAGCAAGCATTCTGTGTTTTGGTGAATATTATGTATGATTATAAATTGAGAGACTTATACAAAAACAATTTTGAAGATCTCCATTGCAAATTCTATCAGCTTGAGAAACTAATGCAGGTAAGGAGAAGTGGAAAATTCTATCACCCCTGAGTTTGTTGCTATTGAAATCACTAACAGAGTTAAAGAGCAATGTTTAACTGTGAAAGCTTAATGGATATGACTTCCAAAATTTGAATAGGTTTATTTTGATTTATTATTACTTTTCACTTTTCAGACATAAAAGTTAGTTGTTTTTTTTCTTCAAAAATTAGTATTCCTTGTGTGATTTAAAAGTAACTGTGTCTAATATAGCAAATTGGATTTGATAACAATTTAGATACCTCATTTAAACTATCAAATAGATATGTTTGAGTCCTCTTCAATGGGAGCATTTGCTACAAAAATGGTTTAGTCTCTCTGTGTCTGTCTGTCAGTCTGTCTGTCTGTCTGTCTGTCTGTCTCTCTCTCTCTCTCTCACACACACACACACACACATACACACACACACACCAAGATAAATAGCATTGTTAGGAGCTATTTATCTTGTATTACACTCTTGTACAGTTTTAGTTTGTCATTTTTTATATGTTCATGATTGGAGTCTTAAAGAAATTTATTTATTTATTTATTTATTTACTATCTGAATCCATTTATATTTGTATTTGGGTGACTGACCGTGGTGGCCAGAGAGGGCAGCACATCTCCTGGAGCTAGAGAGGCAAGTGGGTGTGAGCTACCTGATTTGGGTCACAGAACCAACCTCAGGTCCTCTGGAAGATCAACAAAAGCTGTAAGCTCTTTAGCCATCTCTCTAGTTCACAGATAGGTTTTTATATCTGGTCATATTTTACAGTTTTCCAAGTGCTCAAAATTATTCTAAAGTCATACTGTATAGCTCAGATAATGTTTGAGAATTTGCAACATTTACCTATGACAATAATTAAATTAACTAATGTTTATTAAAAATTCAAATGAAATTATGGTATGTGAGTGTGAAGATACATTTTGTTTCTAGGTGGGTAGGAAGTGAATCCTGTCTCTTACTTTGAACTAAGAATTAGAATGAATGTGTTCTGAGAGAACAAGATTTTTCCAGGAAGCAAAAACTTTCGTGTTAGCAAGGATAATCTTGTATCTGGCTTTCTGTCCACACTCATGTGTTGTGTGTCCATCCCCATCTCCTGTCATCACCTCTGTACGCTGACATAGCAAGCCACCAGTTTTAGGACACAGTTCAAGCACAACAGAGAGCTTGGTGCACATTGTGGTTGTTGCAAACAACCAAGCTTCTTTGGTAATTGTTCCCCTAAACCTTTTCCTTTGGCTTTTAGGAACAGCTGCCAGACCTGTACAGCCACTTCTGTGATCTGAACCTGGAAGCTCATATGTATGCATCCCAGTGGTTCCTCACTCTTTTCACTGCCAAGTTTCCACTCTGCATGGTGTTCCACATCATTGACCTTCTGCTGTGTGAGGTACAGTGTCCAGCTTTCATACCTATGGCGAAGTAGAAAAGTCTGCTTAGAAACAGTTATTTTCTTTTTTCATAGTATTAACCCACACTCATGGACCAAAATTTCATTTGAATTCTTAATAAAGATTACATAATTTTACTGTTCTTCAGGAATAAAAAATATTAAGGCTTATATAATTTCTACAAAATAAAATTACATGGCTAAATTTGTGTAATTATATTCCTAATAAGCCTATATCTGTGACTAATATGTCATCAGTGTAACTTTTTAAAAAAGTGAAATAAATGCATTTAGAGTCACCGTGTTTTACTACTGATGCACTTATACTACAATCAGGGATATGAACGCGCCCTCCCCCACTCCCACCCCTGCCCCTGTAATTAATTCTTCCATTTGTTAGCTCCCTTTGTGTGTGTGGTATTTTTGGTTCCTCCAAAAGAAAAATGATAAACATTTTAGATGGTGAGCTCTTCTTTCCCAGCCTTGCCCTGTCCTCTGCTCTCTCCTTCCCTTCTCCTTTCCTTAGACAGATGCAGACCTGTTGTTTTCTGCATGCCAGAGAAGTGCTCTATCATTACAGCCTCATTCCATTTATAAATTTAGGCAGTAGAACATGTCAGTTATTCGTTTTTTAAATACCTTTATTGTTTGTATTTGTTCATTAGTTCCCTTAGTTGACTGTATATATTTTATATGTTTTCTTTGGGGCAGTGGTGTGACAATGGAACCTGCCTCATCCATGTATGTATTCTACCACTGATGTTCACCCCCATACCTACTTTATTCTTTTAAATAATTTATTACACACACAGACACGCACACACACACACACACACACACACACACACATGCACACACACAGCTTATATCGTATTTTCTGTCAAAATGAAAGGTAGTTTGTTGGACCAGGCATGATGGCACATACCTTTATTCCCAGTATTTAGGAGGCAGACGGAGGCGATAGAATCTCCATGAGCTTTGGGACAACTAGAACTACGTACTAAGACCCTGTCTCAAAAAAAGAATAGCTTGCTTGATGAAAAGAAAAGTGTATATTTAAATGAAAGAATAAATGTACACAAAAGTAAATCACCCATTTTAATCACCCTTGACATTAGTAATTTAACTTTAAAAATAGTATTGGAAAAGTGCCTAAGCTATATAAAGCCTATCGTTTTATGTGCAAATATTGCTGGCCTTTGGCTCTCAAAGGCTCTTGTTTTTAGTTGCATTGAATCTAAAATTTGAAAGCATTTTATAGGTGAGGAAGACTCTGAGTCATTTGTGAAGTACTTTGGTAAGGAAGAGTTGAGTGTTTTGCTAAATTCACAGAAAGAGATTTTGAATCCTGGTTATGTAACAGAGATTGATATTGATGGATAGCACTTATATTATCCTATTCATTTTACTTATAAATTAGTCTAAAAATGGCATTTTAAGTATAACCAGTGGAAGAAGGCAAAGACACTAAAACCTTCGTCAATAAGCTATGATCATCACAATATCTACAAGGGAACTTGGGCGTTTATGCAAACACCCTGCTCTGAATGACTATTCTGAATGAGCCTGGCTCACATTGTAATGCAGTACTCTTTTTGAAAGAAACCTAATTTAGATGTTTGAGTTCTATAATCCTAAAATCATTTAATACTCAAAATTAATTTTGGTAAGTCTTCATAGGTGTTATCCACGTTACACACTACTTAAGAATAGTGTCTCCTGAAATGCGGGCTGTGTGCTATGCTTAGGGTTTCCGTGTTGTCTACAGAGTGAGCTTGAAATTACTTACCATCACTTCACATTGTTTTCTTAAAGAGGTTGTTATTTGTGTTCATGCTAGATTAGTCTGTGGTTTCATTACAGAGTGTAGATGCATAGTTGTTCTGCTTATGGTAGAATAGTAATGCTGTAGCTTAGTTTGCTGGATGAATGACTTTCTGAAATTGTCCCCTCAGCCATGGCATCGGGCACTGTTTATGCATCTTCTAGAACCTGGATTCACAACTTCTTGGAAAATTTAATCTTGAAGATACTTGAATTTCTAGTGTTGAGTACTAAGAAAATTACTCAAATTTATAGTAAAGAAATGCAAACAAAATTTATGTGTGTTCTGATTATAAAAAGATAAAGAATTATTAAGATATGCTCTCTGGGGGTGTGGTGAGGTATGGGGAAGGGGGTGCCTCGGTGGGCCTATGCCAAAGCATCCCTTCTCCCTGAGGGCCGACTATATAGTATAGAATAGAATTTATTCAGGGCATCGGGAGAGGAGTTAAGAGAGTAGTAGAGGCAGAGAGAAGGAGAGAGTAGAGAAGTAGAGGCTGGCCATGACCACGTGGAGAGGTGGGGAAGGGAATGGGTCCCAGCACTTGGGAGGCAGAGGCAGGCGGATTTCTGAGTTCGAGGCCAGCCTGGTCTACAGAGTGAGTTCCAGGACAGCCAGGGCTACACAGAGAAACCCTGTCTCAAAAAACCAAAAAAAAAAAAAAAAAAAAAAAAAGAGAGAGAGAGTGAGTAGGGGGGAAGCAGCCCCTTTTATGGTGGGTCAGGCCTACTTGGTTGTTGCCAGGAACTGAGGGGAGGAGCATTTCTGGCTCTTGCCAGGTAACTGTCAGAGTAATATCCAGACAGAATACCAACAATGTGTTCCTGTCCTTTGTCCTTTGTAACCACAGTGGGTGAAAGATCACAGCATTCGCTGCAATAGTAAAACCTCCACACATGTTGCTCTCACACACATTCATCTTGTACTGTGCAGCTGTTTTTGCTTTTTAAATTATTATACAAAGTAATGTGTTTCATTATTGCATTTTAATACTTTTTAAATTTTTCTTTTTTCAGTCTAATTTCAAAAGTCTTTTCTCTCCTCTCATGGACTCTTTCTGAGAATAGGTTTCCTCACCTAATACAGTAATTTCTAGTTCTATTAATATTATAAAAATTTAATTTTTTCTTTTGGCTGAATAAAAGTTCATTGTGTACATGTTCTGGATTTTCAACACCCATTCATCTGTTAATGGACTTTTAGATGGGATA
>JADRCC010531104.1:0-11983 GCA_019843855.1 Hylomyscus alleni
TCAAACTCCTCTTCTTCATTGTTGCCGTCATCATCTTCATCCTCGTCTTCTTCCTCGTCTTCTTCCTCCTCCTCTTCTATGTCTTCATCATCTTCATCTTCTTCTTTATTGGTTTCATCTCTTGAAAGGTTTAAAAAATTGCAGAGTTAATAAAAGTTACTTCATGAGTTTCAGTTCCAAACCACATATACCGATAAAAATCGTGGCTGTGATTGTTCCAGAACAGCAGGTTCCATGTGTATAAAATGCTCTCAGTTTCAATTTAGTATTTAAAACTAAAACCTGTATGAGAGGACAAGTGTCAGAAAGGTAGTTTTAGAGGAAAAAATAAGAAGCAAAGATAAGTCCATTAAAAAAAAAATCCTGCACTGTAATCTCAGTCCTTGGGAGATGAGGCAGGAGGATCAATGTGAGTTCAGAGGCCAGTCCAGGCTACCTAGAACAACCCTGCTCAAACAACAGACAGAGAGACAGAGATTACGACTGATTGATTGATTGATTTTCACCAGTCAAGCTGTGTTGAACAACAGGAAACTAGTTTGGCTGACTAAGTACTCTTTCATATTTTATGGAAGTGCTGTAAAGCTCAGCTTATGGACACACACAGACAAAATTACTTCATTACCATTTTCTGACTAAAACTTACTCTAAAACAAACATGTCCAACGTAAGTATGTTTAAAACAAAATAGCCACTAATTGATGGCGATTCTTAGTAATGTTAAGATATGCTCAAAACAGATTCTCAAATGTTGAAGTGAATGAAATATAATTTTAACTTTCACAGGGATTTTCTACTATGGTCACATAAATATTACATCTTACATCTATGCAAATATCACAATTTCTGCTCTTTACTAGACATTTACTGAATTTTCCTGCCATAGATTCTTTCAACATGAAAGCTTCTTAAAAAGTAGGAAGATTTCGAGGTCAACTCCAAATACAGGAAACAGAAACACAACTCTCATAGTAGGAACACTTAGCTATTTTCATCATTTCAATGTCACACAGATTCTAAAAATGGACTCTTCAATTCCTTTCATTCTTTTTCTTTCCTTTTCTTAATTGGAGCTTTGAGACAGAATCTCATTATGTAGGTGAGCTTAGCCTTCAACTTTGACCCTCCTGTCACAGACTCCAGAGATCATCACTATGACAGGTTTTATGTTCTTCTTACATTATCCATAAATCTGTACTGAAAAGGTTGGAGAAAAACCTCTCAAGTCCTGAATATTTCTCATCACTAGTTTTATATAAAATAAATTTCAATATGAAATCCAGTGTTATAGTTGGGCAATTTCTCTGCTTTGCAATGTGAATGCACTAAGAACAAGTCTCTCTCACAGAGGATATATCACTTCATATACATTGGAAATGTGTAATTATAAGAAAACAGATATAGAAAAGCCTATGTAATACTAGTTTCAGTTTTGAATTCTTTCATAAAAAGTTTTATTGATAACATGTCTCAGCTATCATTTCTTACTATATAATTAACTACATATGTAATGAGAAAACCTAACAGATAAAATGGAATGTCAAGTGAGTTCACAAATCTATCAACTTTGTCTGAAGTGGCGGCTCAAGCCTGGAATCCCAGAGCTCAGAAGGCTAAGTCAGAAGGATCTCTTGATCAAAGGCAAGATAGCAAGGCCCTGTTCTCAAAAACTCAGAACAAAGAAATAGGAGAATACAGTCAAGTTAATCTAGGCCTAAATGAATACAGTTTTAATCTGAAATGAAGAACACGAACTGAATGAAGAACATTCAACAGACATTAGCATTTCTATCATGAAGTATTTTAATCAGCAAAGATAAGTACAAAATCATCAGAGATGGCCTTATAGCTATATAGCTTATATTAAGAAAAGTAAATGAAGGCTGGTGAAATGACTCAGTGGGTAAGAGCACTGACCGCTCTTCTGAAGACCCTAAGTTCAAATCCCAGCAACCACATGATGGCTCACAACCACCAGTAATGAGATTTGATGCCCTCTTCTGTTACATGATGAAGACAGCCACAGTGTACATAAATATAACAATTAATAAAGCTTTGGGCCAGAACAAGCAGGGACTGAGCAAACCGGAGTTGACCAGAGCGAGCAGGGCCAACTGGAACTAGTGGGGTTGACCTGGGCAAGCAGAGGTCCTAAAAATTCAATTTCCAACAACCACATGAAGGTTCACAACCATATGTATAGCTACAGTGTACTCATGTACATTAAATAAATAAACCTTTAAGAATATTAAATGAGCTTATACTTATTTATGCCATTTATATAACACATTGAATCTGCTAGGAGAGCATTCTGGAAAAAAAAAAAGATTCGTTCATGTTTTAGGACTGCAACGTGGACATCTGAGAGAAAGGGAGTGATGCAGGGCATGGTACAAAGAAAAGAAAGAAAGCACCAAAATAATCAGTGAATATACCAGACTCATACATAAAAAATACACTGAGCCGACTTAGGCACACACCACTATTACCAGACATAAAGGCAGTCCTATAAGTGGTTATGGAGGCAGAACGCTGAGAATTGTTAGACAGCCAAAAATTTAAAAGTTTGTACTTAAAATCAATCTCAGACACAAAACTAAACGAAATTTTATTAAACTACACATTGAAGTTCAAAGAAGCAAACAACAGAGATACTGGCAATTAGCCAAAGAAAACTACTCTGTTTTTTCAAAGGTACTATCAGCAAATTCAAAAGTCAATGGGCACAGAACACTGAGAAAAGAATTTCCTGAACGCACCCATTATAAGCAACACACTCATTAAAAACTAAGCTCACATACATATTACATAGAAACGCGCACGCACACACACACACACGTTATTTGTCTTTTAAAGATAATTGTGTTAATGCATGTTTTATATTAGTACAAGCATAATGAGCCATAGGGCAAGTATGTAAGTCAGAGGGCAGTCTGGGGGAGCTGGTTCTCTTCTGATTTCTGGGACTCCACTTCATGCAGACTTGCAGAGCAGATGCTTTTACCCACTGAGCAAGTCTGACAGCCCTAAAATTACCTATCTTCTGAAGAAAAATAATGTTTGGAAAACAAACTATGTCAAAATTTCACCCAAATCAACAGAGAAATGCCAGATTTTCCTAGTTTGGCATTACTACTCTACTTACAACATAATAAGAAAAGAAAGCCACAGTGGAACAAATACACACTGAAGAGTAAGCACCCAGCAGAGCATCTTACAAGTATTAACCTTTTTAATCTCCTATAACCAGACTATGGAGCTAGGACAGAGAAAACTCTTAGTGGTGGCCAATCAGGGAAAGCTTATGCACCAAAAACCAGCCAAACAAAACCATCACATCATATCTTAATGTGTTTATATTTTTTATGATCGGAAATTGTGATTAAACCAAGAAATTTATCTGCCTTTATCTATAGTTTTGCTTTCCCCAGTTTAATTTACCCATCATCACTATCAATTAAAAAAAATATTGAATAGTAAATTCCAGAAACTAACAATTTATCCTTTTTAAATAGTGTGCTAATATAAGTAGTATGCTAACACCTTGCACTGTCCTGATCCAATCTGCCAGGCTCTTTGTCTAGTTGCAGTTGTATGCAACCCACCCATTACTCATCTGGCAGCCATGTCAGTGCAACAGTGCTGGGAAGGAGGCAGCAAGGCCAGAGAACTCTAAGTGGTACAACAAGGCATATAAGAAAATACATATCACAGTCATGTTGATACCACACATGCAATAAGATCTTCCCTCCCCAAGATATGCTGCCTAGTGAGGTCATAACCACTTTAATATGTGTAAGGACACTTTTTCATACTACATACAACAATGGAATTGCCTAGCAACATTTTCTTACAATATACCTGTGGTTAAGCAACATGACTGCACTTTTAAGTCATTTTCTTCATAAATACTATAATGTAAATATTGAATGTGGGTGGTCACCAAAGGGAAACTTAGGCATTCTTAGAAATGTTGACACTGTATAATATCAAGTGTACATATATAAAGCTAGAGGCTATATGCCTAGGCTGTGTAGTACTCTTCACATGACCAGGGCTAGCTAGCTCAATCATCAATCTGAAGGCCACAACTGTACTCATAAATATGTATAGAGAACTCATACAACTGAGAAGTTAATTTACTCACTATTATTATAAGGAACAATTTGGACACTTACTAAAAACAGAAGAAAAGGTTACTAGCAAGTATCTGTGAACAGTAGAGAGCACTCCAGACACTGCGGCACTTACACTTTTAACTGAAAGTTGCATATGAATTTTCTCCTGAGGTGGAAGTTCCTGTTAGGAATACCTCTAATATTCTCTACAGCACATACAGGTACCATATGCATCTGAATTTTGCACTGTCCTGCTCCATCCTGCCAGGAGTATGACAAACTATACCTTTGCCTTTTTTTTCTTTTCATAAAGCTAAACGGATCAACATCCTTCAGGTAAAAATCCCAATCTTTACTAAGTTTCTAAACTGGAATAATCTCTAACACCAGTAAAGTATACTTCAAATATGTGCATACACAGAGAATGGAAAAAAATACCCCTTACTATATTTACCTGGGCACATTTAGTTATTTTTTTTCCTTCCCTGTTTGTATAATGGAGCTAATTTTTAAAATACTAAAATGAAAAAAAGTTGGTTTTACTTATTTAAGAGTTACTAGCACTGTAGATGCTTATTTTTTTTAAGTCTCAGAGATGAAAACCAAAGATTCTTACAAAGCCAAGGACCCAACAATAGACCATTTAAATCAACATTCCCAAGGAGCCAAAACAAGCTCATCATATGACTCATCATACATAGCCAAAATGACCCATACACTTTCTGCTTAAGATACACAGACACCTTCAGCCTCCACAGTCAGTATGTCATCTTTATCACTTATATTACCCAGTCAGGAGCAGACCTTAGTATAGTAAAAAGTACTGTTCCCTCAAGAAAATTATAAATTTCCATGATGAGAGCAAGAACAGATCAAAAATGATGATCTTTTCAACAGTTCACATTTAGTGGTGTCTCTGAAGGAATCAATTTTTCTTAACAAATTCAAATGTTTCTTTTATACTTTGTAAATCAAATCAATTTGCATTCACAAGAGCAAATAAGAAGACTGTATCCAACCAAAATGTATCATAACCAAAGCAAATGTCTTACCCAGATCGTGCTTGTTCTTCTTCAACATCTACCTCTGTGCTGAAGGCCTCCTCAGCCTTAGCTGTGGCACCATCTTTATCTTCCAAATTTTCATTTTCTTCTAGTTTTGTAATGTTAGTTTCTTTTTCTTCATCAGATTGTGCAGGTACACATTCTAATAAACTTTTTTTACTTCCCTAGAGAAAGATCAGAAGAACTAAACCAACAACAATAAAAACTTAAACCTAAATCAATGATCCTAGCTGTGATCAACAGGAGGTGCCAACCAATATGACACAGCTATTACTACTGATAACGCCAGCATATTCTTGCATTTTAAAGAACATACTACATAAAAATGCTAAACTTGTCTGAGTAATTCCTATAATAACTATTCTAAAATAACATTTGAGGGCTGGAGATATAATTCAGTAGAAGAGTTTGGCACTCTGGGTTTAATCCTCATCAAATCGAAAACTAATAAATGCCCTTAACAAAAGATACAATGAATAATAATGATGCATAAAAAGCTAGTAAACTAATTTGAGGAACTTTACAAAGGATGTAGAAAATATTATCAAGATGACAGATGACAATTAACAGTATGAGGTTACCAGAGAGGGCTTGATATTTTCTTTTCTTTCACTCTCATCCTCAGCAGGTGTCTCTTCTTTTGGTATCATGTTCTTAGTGTCTTCCACATTTACTTCTTTGATCTCTGTTTCACTTTCTTCCTTAACTTTGATTTCTTTATTTTCACAATCTTTACATGGCTTGTTAAGAACTTTCTCTGGCAATGCCATCTGAAAGTCAATATTAGCTGACCTGCAGTACTCCTCAAAGCCATATAAGTACCTGGAAACGTGCAGAGATGATACACTCAGTCAGAAACATTCCAATACATTCTCAACACTGTGTGGGGTTGCTTTTTGTTCCATTTTTAGGGGTGTGGCCTGAAGCTGGGGAAGATGCTGAAGCCTCCTGAGGGTCATACGGATGCATTTCAGCGGCCAATTTACAAAGCTGTTATTTAATATGCATTCATGTCTTAGGTTATATGATTGTTTTAATACATTCTAATAGTTCTCCATCTTTTATTGAGAGAAAAAAATGTAACCCTAAAATTATTGGCTCTTCTACCTCAGCCTCCCAAATTCTCAGATCACAGACATGGGCTACCATGACCCCACCCACCCCACCCCCCATTTTAAACATTGTATCAAATAAAATCAATCAACTTTTTAAAGTCACAGGTAAATGAATGGAGGTAGAAACAATCATTCTGAGTGAGGGAACCCAGACTCAGAAAGACAAACATCACATTTTGCCTTGTCTGTAAATGTTAATGTTCAATCTTCAGAATATGTGTACTTCATCTGGAATACCCACAAAGGTCTGGGAATTACTAAAAGACCACAAGAAGGGACTTAAAAGGGAGAGGATAGAATATACTTGTATAAAAAGTTAAAAGGAAATAGTGGAATGGGAAGGGTTAAACTGGGGTAAAAGAATGGAGGGTGTGTTAGAAGAGGGATGGAAAAACAACATCAAAGACCTTTTGAAAACACATTACACAGTAACAGGACAACAATACCCCCACTAGCACCAGAGCATAACAATTAAAAAGCCCACTGGGTTATGAGTTACTTCCTTTGAAGCACTGGCCTGATAGTCAATAGACCTCCAAGCATTTTAGGATATCACCACTGTTCTGGGTTACCCTCCAGAATTGAGTAAGATCTTGTTACTGAAGACACCACATACTTGAGTCATAGGACTTAGCTATTACAAATTTGGTTATCTCATCCCTACATGTTGTCTTTTATAGTGCTGGAAGGTGCTAAGCAAACTACTGGAGGAGAAAAGTAATCCTTAATCATATTCTTCTATTTTAACCCTTCAAGCTACAATAATGGCTAGCCTGGAAAACATGGCCTCTAAGGCAACTGTGGCACAAACATTATGGGAGTAATCAACTACTTTCTGTAAGTCCCACTCCACAAAATGAAACCCATACCTGGGTACCATTTATAAAGCTAAGAACCTGTGTGGTTAGATAGGTCACAAGCCCTAGGGGAGGACCTACTATTACTATGTGGCTAAATGAATATAGTATTAAACTAATGATTTACCATTACACTCAAAGATCACCTGAGAAACTTCTACTTGCTGCAGACAATGGCCCACAAATAGCTAGTAGCTAAGGTACAGAGTAATAAGAGACTGCAGAATGCTCAGCCCTATTGAGAAAAAAATAGATGTATGTACACGTGTATATGAATATATGGCAACTCCCCTCCCAAGACTCAAACACCACTGTGGAATGGAAGGAGTATAACAGCCTAAGGTAGTGGATGACTACAAAAAAACTGCCTTCTACACACAGCAGGGCAGCTACACACAGGAACTCCAAGTAGTTGTAATACAATGTGCAAAATCAATGCAAGACAAAACCAGACCAAATCTTATTAAGGAAACAGGAGTTGGGCACTTGATCCCACCCAAGCTGTGGAACTACTGGTAATTATTAACAGCTGGGACAGAGGTAGAGGGGAGAGGGAGAGAATTTTTTTCTAAGAGTGTAATCCCTGGTAAATTAACTATTTAGGCCACACGAATCAGTCTTGGGGAAAAAAAAGGAAGGAAGTGAGGAGGAAAAAAGGGAGAAAGAAAAACAAAGTTGGGTGGGTAGAGAAGAAAGAGTTAGGGGTGAATATGGTCAAAACACATATGAAGATCACAAAGAACTTCAAAAATTAACACCTGAGGTAGGAGGGGAGAGTTACAATCTAAATAAAAGTAATAACAGTAGCTACAAAGTGCAAGCTATAAGATTACCAATGGTAAAAATCTATTATTGAGTATTTGCATTGTGCAAGGTATCAGGCACTTTAGTAAACTTCATTCAAACAGCAGAGCATTCCGATCAGGCGAATCATAATGACCCCTTTGTAAATAAAATAAGGAAAATAAACTTAGGAAAGTCACATAGGGTCAAAGAACACCCACAGCTAATAGGATCTCTTTGGCTTTGGAACATGAGCTTTTTAATTTCTATGCCATACTTTTCACACGATCATGGCACCTAAAATTTTCTTTACAGAATCCAATATCTAGAATTATTTCTATAGACTAAATAATAAAAATTTCCAGTTTCTTCTAAATTAGCTTAAGTTAAATGGTGCATTCCATGTTGTTTTCTAGGTAAGATATTGAAGACAGTCACATCAAGGACACTTACTTTTTATAAGCACATTTAACATTGTATCCTGCAGCTGAATTTAAGACAGGGATCCCAAGGTCTTGGTAGACTTGCTTCCAAACAGCTCCACTTTCAATCTAATAAATAAAGGGAAAGAAAAAGTTTCAAATTAAAAATGGGATGGTAATTTTAACATACATAACAAATATGATGAGCTACATTTAGTGGGTCTAGGCTCAAAAGCATGAAAAATAATGATAAATTTTAATTGTGGTTTACAAATAAAAAGTTTTAGTACTCAAACAAATGCCAGACCACTCTAAGTATTTAAATATTGATCTATTAGACTTTTAAATAAATTCAGTTATGGTAGTAGTGCACGTCTTTAATCCCAGCACTTGGGAGGCAGAGGCAGGCGGATTTCTGAGTTTGAGGCCAGTCTGGTCTACAGAGTTGAGTTCCAGGACAGTCGGGGCTATACAGAGAAACCCTGTCTTGAAAAACAAAACAACAACAAAAAAAACCCAACTAAACAAACAAAAAATCCAAACCAAACCAAACCAAAAACTTGTTTTTAAATCAACACTTCTAATAAAAAGAAAAAAATTTAAAGTATATATTTCCTGTAAGTCAAATTACTCAATGAACTTTATTTTAATCTAGAGCACAATCTGAGTTATATGAATCTTACAGGGTAACTTTAAAACACCATCTCAGATCAGCTCAAACACACGAGGTTTTGTAAAAGGAAGAAAGGAAGGAAAAAAGGGAGGATGGGAGGGAGGGAGGGTGTGGCATAATCAAGTAGAACTCTATGAGTTCCAGGGCAGTCTGAGCAACATGGAGTGTTCTAAGCCAGCGAGGGTTACACACTAAGATCCCATTTTAAAAAGAAAAGGGGGGAGGGGGGTGCTTCCATCTAGGGCAGTGCCTTGACTAAGATAGGACCTCATCAAAGTCTAACACACTCAACAGGAAATCAGACATGTACTCTGTTATTCTAAACTTTGTTTCATCTTTTTCCTTACATACTTATTGGTAGAGAATAATTTGAGAGACGATAGATATACACTGGGCAGCTATTAATAGTTAATTCATGATGCTTTCTTTGACCTTTACTCACTAACACACCAAATGATTCTGCAATAAAGTTATACTTTTGTTTTACTCTGACAGAGGAAATGACAAGGAGACACTAAGTAAAACCTCCAAGATGTTACAAAGTGGTAAGAAAGAGAACAGCCCAGCTACAATGCATCCATTCCCAAAACCAAGTGGATGAATACTACTTAGGGAAGCATACTGTATGAAAAACACATTTCACTTCTGATTATAATACTTACGTTATCAAATCCTCCAAGTTTGTGCACAAGTCTGAATAACTTAAAAAGATTCAAATTTCGATATCCAAGCACAGGCCGTTTGTTAATAGGTGTACCTATTAAAACATATAATATATTAGCACTACACTCTCTTTCCCATTAGCACTACACACTCTTTCCCCCCTCTCTCTTTATATATATATATATATAAAGATATATAAAATCTCAAAGGATTCACATAACACCAATGATTACCATCTATATACTCCACAGGACCAAAACAAACAAACACTTTCTTATCTAAACCCATGGCACCATTATTTTAAAGATTTTGCACACTAGATTTTTACAGTCTTCTGTTTCTTTCTAGCATCTTTCTTCTGTTGATATAGAGGATTGTATGGCAGTTTGCATATGCTTGGCCTAGGGAGTGGCACTATTTGGAGGTGCAGCCTTGTTGGAGAAAGCATGTCACTATGGGCATGGGCCTCAAGACCCTCTTCCTAGTTGCCTTGAGAACAAGATGTAGAACTCTCAGCTCCTCCAGCAGCATGTTTGCCTGGATGCTGCCACCTTGATTATAGACTGAACCTCTGAACCTGTAAGCAAGTCCCAATTAAATGTTGGCCTTATAAATGTGGCCTTGATCATGGTGTCTGTTCACAGCAGTAAAACCCAAAACTAGGACAAGGATAAATAACAAATAAAGCATGACAAATTGCAATCTTTCAAACACTAGAGAGATAAAGCTGAGAAAAACTAAAGTACTGAGATATACACTGGGCAGCTATTAATAGTTACTTCATGATGCTTTCTTTGACCTTTACTCACTAACACACCAAATGATTCTGCAATAAAGCTATACTTTTGTTTACTCTGACAGAGGAAATGACAAGGAAACACTAAGTAAAACCTCCAAGATGTTACAAAGTGGTAAGAAAGAGAACAGCCCAGCTGCAACGCAGCCATTCCCAAAACCAAGTGGATGATTGAATAGATTTTTCTCTAATTAGGTTTTAATCACTTTCTGTACTTTTTTCCTGTATCTCACACAAAATTATAAGGAAGACCACACTTTTTAGTCCAAGTCTCCATATAAACAAAATATACAAATAAAAAGTATTTAACATTAAAGAATGAAAAAATACACCACAACAACCATACTAATACTCATCAGTACAGAACAAGTTCCTGAATGTCTTGGTTGGCACAGTAAAGTTTTAAAAGTTAGAATACACCCTCTGTCCTGTTGTGTGCATACAAGCGTGTGTACGTGTGTATGTATGTGTGTGTGTGTGTACATGTGGGTGTGTAAAACCTGGGATTGAATGTGTACTGGATATCCTACCATTGGCCAACTGTTTATTTTTTGAGATTTTTATTTTATGTGAATAGGTGCTTTGCATATATGTATGTCTGTCTTTGTACCACATGCCATAGAAGCCAATAGATGGCCTCAAGCTCCCTGGAGGTAGTTACAGACAACTGCTAACTGCCATGTGGGTGCAAGTCCTCTGGAAAAGCAGTCAGTACTGTTGCTCACTGAGCCATGTCTCCAGTCTCCTCTTTTACTTTTCATATATGTTTATGTTCCTATACATACACATGTGTGTGGAGTTCAGAGGCTTCGTTTTTCCCTTGAGGTCTCTCACTGAGCCTGGAGTTCAAGTATTTGAATAAACTGGCTGGCCAGCAAGTCTCAAAGATCCTCCTATCTCTGCCTTGGCCAGCACTAGCACATACCATGTACATGCCACCATACCTGGCTTTCTAAAATATGGGTAATGGGGATTAAACTCATGTACTTATATTTACATGGCAAGTAATTTACCAACTAAGCTACTACTCAGCTTTCTTTTTACTTTTTGGGACAAGATCCTACAAAGTTGCCCCAGGTAGCCTGAATCCTCTCAGCTCAGTCCAGTTAGCTCAGCCTCCTGAATAGCTGAAATTACAAGTTTATACCACCAGGCCCAATTTTAGTCCTTTTTTCCTGAGGGAGAGTGCAGTTTATGGAAGGGTTTTATATATCCAAGGCTAGCTTCAAGCTTGCTATATAGCTGAGGATAATCTTCAACTTCTAATTCTACTCCACTGGGAGAGTGGTAGGATTATAAGCATTTGCCACCACACTCAAATTTATTTGGTAGAAATAGAACTTGGCTTCATGCATGCCAAGCAACCACTGTTACCAACTAGGCTAGCTCTATTCTTTACATTTCTTTTGCAACATTAAGTAAATTCAGAAAGCTGCCACACTCAGCTGGAGACTGCTATTTATTTATTTATTATTCCATTTTTTTTTTTTTT
>JADRCC010531264.1:0-14010 GCA_019843855.1 Hylomyscus alleni
GCCAGAATTATTTTTGAATTTTTTAAAAAAGGGCTCATGTAGCCCACATTGCCTTTGAACTCCTGATCCTCCTACCCCCCAAGTGCTGGGATCACAGGCATGCACCCCCACACTCTTGTCCCTTTTAATTTTTAAATTAGTTTTTGATTATCATGCAAGGAAATGGGTTTTATTGTGAAATTTTTGTATCCCTATATTATTATATTTTCTTTTTATGTGTTCTCTGTGTTTCTTTTCTCACTGATGTGACAACACACTGGACAAGCAGTTTAAGGAGAGGGTCGGTTTGGCTCATAGTTTGAGAATGCAGTCCGTGATGGCAGAGAAGTCATGGCTACAGCTACTCACTTTGTACTGTAGGCAGGGAGCAGAGACACATGAATGCTCAGCTCCTTTCTTTAAAAAAAAATAAGCAGGGGCTGGCGACGTGGCTCAGCGGGTAAGAGCACTGACTGCTCTTCTGAAGGTCCTGAGTTCGGATCCCAGCAACCCCATGGTGGCTCACAACCACTTGTAATGAGATCTGATGCACTGAAGACAGCTATAGTGAATGGGGCTGGAGCAAGCGGGGGCCGGAGTGAGCCGAGTGGGGTGGCAGAGGTCCTGAATTCAATTCCCAGCAGCCACACACATGATAGCTCACTGCCATCTGTACAACTACAAGTGTACTCATACACATAAAATAAATAAAATAAATTTTTTAAAAAAATAAGCAAGCATGTTTTGGTTACATTTAAATTTTTATTTTGTGCAGTGGGGTAGGGAGGCATGTGGGCGCCACAGTGAGTATGTAGTGCTCAGAGTACAGATTCTAAGGACTCGGTTCCTGGGACCGGTTCAGATCATCTCCCTCAGCAGCAGTCACCACGGCTTGCTCAGCCAGCTCACTGGCTTCCCTTCCCCTTTTGATTCCGTGCTGGACCCCGACTCAGGGGGTCGTGCCACCACAGCTAGGGTGGCTCTTCCACCTCAAGGAACCGAGTCTAGAAATTCACTCACCAATGTGCCCAGAGGTATATCCCTGAGGTGACTCTGAATCTCAGCCATCGAGATTATCCAGCTCAGCTCCCACACCCGGCTTCCTGCCCCTCTCTCCAGTCTTGCTGACTCCTTTCTTCCCCTAGATGAAAGCCCTCCTGCTGTCATGACATGTGTATTTTATAACTCGCTCATTCTCCTCTTACTTCTGCCTCCTAGACTTCTTGTCTTAGTTAGAATTTCTAGTGCTATGATCAAAAGCAACCGTGAGGAGGAAAGAGTTTAATTTGGCTTGTGTATCCTAGGTTGCAGTCCATTTAGGGAGGTCAAAGCAGAAGCTCAAAGCAGGACCCTGAAGGCAGGAACTGATCCAAAAACCGTGGAGTCATGCTGCTTCCTGTCTCCCTTGCTCACAGCATCCAGGACCACCTGCCCAGGAGTGGTCCCACCCACAATGGACTGGGCCCATCCACATCAGTTATTAATCAAGAAAATGCCCGTTCGCTTTGCCTCCAGGCCAATCTGATGATGGACATTTACTCAATTTCCCTTTCCAGATGACAAAAACTATTTGAGATACCTGCCAAGTATTTGTCTGCGAAGTGTTCAAAATATCTATTTATTCTCATGACTGCTAATCTGGATTAAGTTTCACTCATTCCATATGCAATCCCAGCGTCTTCCAACCTAGTCACCAGCCCAGGCTGACTGATCTTCAGCTCTCCCTCAGGAGGGTACATGCCAGCAGCGTGAAGTCGAGACTATCTGGCGAAGGACACAGCACGGTGTATGAGCAGGCACTCCTACCAGCCCTCGACAGCAAGCAGGAGGAGCCTGGGCACATGCTGCTGCCTTTCCCTTGCGCCCATGTTAGGGCCTTACTTTAACATGGCATCAGTGCCTTCTAGGCACACCATTCTGCCTTTGGCACCCTGATAAGTTCCTAATTTGGGAAAGAATGAGAGTAGTTTGTTAGCAATGTCCATCAAAGGGCTACAACTTGCAAGATACTTAAAAAGTGTAATAGACATGAAATTACCTCTAATACCATGGTCTCCCTTGGGATCCTGCATGCTGCGTTAGACCAGAGGAACGGATCGGACTCTACTTAGCCACCTGTGTTGAAAATTTGTCCATGGGCTACCGCAGAAGAATGTTGAGGATTGTTCTTTTTAAAAAGTTTTATGAGTCAGGCGTGGTGGCGCACACCTTTAAACCCAGCACTTGGAGAGGCAGAGACAGGTGGACTTCTGTGAGTTTGGGGCCAGCCTGGTCTACAGAGTGAGTTTCAGGACAGCTAGGAATACACAGAGAAGCCCTGCCTCAAAGCAACTCAACCCAACCAAACCAAGCAAAACACCAAGTATTATGGCTATTATTGTGTGTGAGTATGATGTGCATGTGTAAGTGTGAGCACACATGTGCTGCAGTGTGCTTGTACAAGGTCCGAGGATAAGTTTTGGGACTTCGTTTTCTTCATCCTCCAGGGGTTCCAGATCCAGGGATCAAACTCAGGTTGCTAGGTTTGCACACCGGGTTTTTACTTTCTGATTGTTCTTATTCATGTTGATTTCCATGACTACTGAGTGCTTGATGACCTCAAGAAGTTTCTCCCCAAATCCTTCCCCTTTTAGACTTCAAGCAAATATACTGTTTTCCTCACACGGTTCTATGTCAGACCAGTTTCTACCAAGAGGAAGCAAGCATCTCTCGGAGGCGGCAGATCAAGGGCTCTGCATCTTTCTCGCTCTTTGAGGATCATCTTATTCTGTTTTGTACTTCCAGATATTCCTGGAGAACCTGGAGCATGAAGACTCTTTTGTATATCTATCTGCGATTCAGGGTAAGTTAACGTGGACCAAAGATGGTATCATTTCACTTGAGGGGTACAACCGTCCATCTTTCTGCTTCCTAAGTGGAATGCTCTGAATGATAATAATATTCCTGGAGAGTTTCAGAGTCTCATAATAATGACGTTTCATGTTTACTTTGTAATTGTATAGATGAAATTGTATTTCCTTCAGTTGAGAGAGGTAAAGAATGGATCATACGAATTCTTATGATGTTAACTAAGGGCCAGTGAGGTAGCTTAGCAGGTAAAGAAACAGGCCACCTAGCCTATCCCCTGATCTACATGGTGGAAGTGTAGAACTGATTCCTGCAAGTTGTCCTCTGACCTCCACATATATGTGCATGTGCACACACTCGAGCACCCACACGCACACTCAAGTATGCACATATGCATGCACAAAGAAAAAAGCTACAAAGTTTTTTGTGTTTTCAAATGGTTTTGGTTTAATTTTTATGGTTTCTTTGTTTTATCATTTTTGGTGGGTTGTTTTTGTTTTTGTCTTTTGTTTTTGGGGTATATGTGTACGTGTGGTGTGCTGGGAAGAAAATCTAGGATCTCACACAAGTAAACACAGTAAGCTATACCTCAACCTCAGCTTCAGATTTCTTCTTCTTCTTTTTTTTTTTGGTTTTTCAAGACTGGGTTTCTCAGTGTAGCCCTGGCTGTCCTGGAACTCACTCTGTAGACCAGGCTGGCCTCGAACTCAGAAATCCACCTGCCTCTGCCTCCCAAGTGCTGGAATTAAAGGCTTGTGCCACCACTGACCAGCTAATATTTCTTTATTAAAAAAAAAATTATGTGATGGAATGAGGGCTCAGCATCTGAGTGCATGATTCTCTCACAGGGAGCCACAGCGACTAATAACTCTAGCTCCAGAGAATCTAATGCTCTCTTTTGGCCTCTGTGGGCATTGCACATGGGCACATACCCATTTATATATACATAAATAATTAATAAAGTATTTTTAAAAAGCACATTGAGCCAGGCATGATGGCACATACCTTTAATCCAACACTCAGGAGGCAAAGGCAGGAGGATCTCTATGAGTTCAAGGCCAGCCAGGTCTACATAGTGAGTTTTAGGACAACAAGAGCTATATGATAGGGAAAGCCTGTCTCAAAAAAACTAAAAACAAGCAAGCAAACATATGGAACTGGGATGCCACTCATGGTAGAGCACTTCTGTAGCATGCGCAAGCCTCTGGATTTGAACCCTCGCACTGGGGAGGAAACGTGGGAATCGTTACATTTCTTTTCTGAGATTCTTTGTTCACTACTTTCTGCTGGTTTATAGATTCCAGACCTAGAGGGAAATAGTAAGTTAGGGCTCTTTCCAAAAAGATGAGAATCACACCATGAGACAGCTAGAGTTTTACCCGTTTCCTTTGGTGTCAGAGCTGGGACTCTGGAGGCAGACCACCTAGGTGCACCTGCCCCTCAGCTGAACAGACTTTGCCATATACTCTAATGCTTCTGGGCTCCAGTTTCTTAGGTGTTAAAATGGAGTTCAGTGTGTATTATTTATTAGTTATTTTTCTCATTGTTACAACAACATTCTTGACAAAAAAAGCACCTTTACGAAGGGAAGTATTTGTTTGGCTCACATTTTGAGAGTGCCATCCTCCATCATGGTGGGAGGCAGGACAGCAGGAGTGAGACATCCCTGCAGTGAGGTCACACTGCATTCGCAGGGGAGGCAGAAAAGGATGAGTGCTGGGTTCCTGTTGTTTACCTGCAACCCTAGCCTGTGAAAATGGTGCTGTCCTCATTCATGGTGCTCTTCCCACCTCAACTAACCGAACATAGAAATTCCCTCACTTGTATGCCCAGAGGCTTGTCCCCAGTCCCATCAACTTGACAACATTACCCAGTCACACTAGGAAAATACAGTGGCAGCTCGAGGCATGAGTACTTGGTCGTCCCTGCCCAGTGGTCTGTTCTTGTAGAAGTGTCAGGAGACAAGCATGAATGCTAGAGGCAGTTTCCAGGGACAGCTGTCCTGCTGCTTCTCCTTCATTCTTTTGGCCAAAGCAAGTCACGTGGCCTACATACAAAGTCAGGGGTGAGAATGATGCTCTGTGCCTGCAGTGGGACAGTCAAGTCTAATAGTGAAGAGCATGGATGCAGATTGGTACCCACAGTGCAGCTCCTCACACTGCTGTGTTCTGTTCACATAAAAGCAAGGCTCACAACAAACACAAAGGCACATCCAGGCTTCTTTGGCCTTGATGTTTAACTTGGGCTTGCTCTATATAGACAATATTTGAAACTTAAGAGAGCACAGAAGAGAAAGAATACAGTGGTGAGGGCCTGAGCTGAGGAATTCTTTCTTTATTCAGCAAACAAGCCTTGAGCACCTACTATATATGAGACACTTAGCTGAATCACTAAAACTAGGGTAAAAGACAAAAAGCAAAGTAAAGGAGACAAAATGACCAGCCAGGCTGTGGGAGGACAGCTAGGAGAGCTGAGAGTTTCCGGAAAAGGTGATTGACCTGCAGCTGTGGAGGTCAGGCAAGGCTGGGCTCAGCAGCCCACAGGAGGCCCCATGAGGCTCCTGGGCGTGAAATGACACTTAAGGAAACCAGAGAAATCAATGAATGGAGAACCTATGACTCCTCTAAATGTAAGTCTCAGAAACCAAGTCACCTGTGCTTTTCCAAGGAGAAGATGTGTTTCAGAGACTTTCTTTTCAGTTTTTAGGGCTGAGTTTTTGGAAGCATTGGTGTGTTATTCTACTGTGACAACCTGCTGCTTGGGAAAAGCTTGGCTGGTTAACCCACTGAGCTCATTAGCCCCTGGGATCTGCTATAAAAACTGCAGCTGTTGGTGGTGTGTTTGTTTTCACTGGTTTTAATTGGTGTGCTAATCAGTCAGAAGCTAATTTGGTGATGAAGAACAGGGCAGGTAGGAAGATGTAGAATTTCAGTTCTCACCTCCCCAGGATGGACAGATTGAAGTAATTGATGTTTTTGGTGCCTGTAATGTGTACTTAAAAGCCAAGGCCTTAGGTGAATTTCCCATTAAGAAAAGCAGGAGATGAATTTTCCCACCTGTGTGGTCAGTGCCACTTTCACAGGCCTAATCACCCATGAAGCTGGTTACCCCTTGGGACCAGGGGACCAGAGTGCTCTGGGGACTGTGAATACCTTTACAGCTTTCTTTTCCCTGGACTGCGTATACGGCCCCATGGGAATTTTCTGTTCAATGTAGTGATATTTTCGAATTTTTTTTTGTACATGATTACCAATTCTGGAAGGGCAGAGAGCAGAGAGGGGCTGAGTAAGCTCACTTGCACAGTAGATATCTATTCTTGCCTGATTTAAGAATTCCTGCTATGTGTATTGTCTATCCATGGAGAACTAAATTTCTGAATAGTTAAACTTGTCATTTGTGAAAAAATATCTGTATATCTGCTATTCATCCCAGGAAGGTGCTGGTGTTTTGGCTGTCCCAGCAGCTGCTTCAGACAGAAACTGTGTTGAAAGTTGCTGAGTTCCATGCTGACAGTAGTGGCACAAACCTTTAATTCTAGCACCAGGAGGCAGAGGCAGAGGCAGAGAGGCAGAGGCATCTTTGTGAGTTTCTGGTCTATATAGTGAGTTTGAGGCCAGTCAGGGCTACTTAGTGATACCATATTGCAAAAAAGGGGAAAAAATCGTTTCAATGACAAGGAAATGTATACAAAGTAAAAGTCTTTCCTCCCCCCAAATAGGAGTTAAGATATGTCCTTTTTTGTTCCTTAATTTGTTGAGGGTTTGGCAACTTTTGTGTGTGTGTGTGTGTGTATTGCGTGTACATATATGTATAAGTATTCATATGTGCATATGCACGTGGAAGCCAGAAGTTGGCACTGGTTACCTTTGCTGACTTCTCCCATTTTACTTACTGAAGCAGGATCTCTAGCTGAACCTGAAGCCCCCTGGATTGACTATTCTGACTGGTTAGCTCATCCCAGGGATTCTCTGTCTCTATCACCTAAATGCTGGCAAGACAGGCAGCTGCCATATCCACCCAGAGTTTATGTGAGATCTGGGTTTCCCATTCTGGTCCTCATGCTTGCATGGCAAGTATTTTACCTACTGAGCCATTTCCTCAGCCTGCACTGGAGGACTTTAAGGACAGTTTTGTTGTTTAGTAGTGAATATGATGAATACATGAGTGATAGTCTTCAGTAAACTCTTATAGCTTGACAATTTATCCAGCTATGATAGGTCTGCTCAGATGCCCTCGAAGTCACTGCTCTTGAAGAACATTCTGCATTTCAGGGGTTCAAGTGATCCCTCTTAGGGTCAAAAGAATCGTTGGCTGCAGTGGTGATTTTGGAAGAGTGATGGTATTGAATCCAGGGCCTCTTGCATGCTACAGAGGCACACTACCAGCCAGGAGGTGGCGGTGCACGCCTTTAATCCCAGCACTCAGGAGGCAGAGGCAGGTGGATCTCTGTGAGTTCAAGGCTAGCCTGGTCTACAGAGCAAGTTCCAGGATAGCCAGGGCTATACACAGAGAAACAAACAAACAAACAAAGCAGAGGCATACTTCCACTGAGCTACATTCTTAGGCCCCAGATGCCTTTGGATAAAACAATTATAACAAACTGGAAGGGAGGGAAGGGGGGAGGGAAGGAGAAACCCGTCCCCCAGCCAGGCATGGAAGGTGAAAGTGTGCCATTGTGTAAGGAAGGGGATGTAGGTGCCTGACATGCCAGGACAAACCATACCCTTCCCACCGGCTTTCCTTTTCCATGTCTTTCAAAGCACCAAAGGGAGTGAAGGCAAAAGGCATGGGGGAGGGAAGCGGTGGAGTATAAAAAGATGACAAGATTTTCACAGAGTTTCAAACGGAGCAGAATTACAAGCCCTAACTTGCTAGGTACCAACTTCTATCTTAGGCTCAGATTTCTACCTCAAGTTAGAGTAAGTTAAGAAACACTAGCTGAAAATAATTCTCTCTCCCTTATTGGATTTGTCGTGGAAATTTGGAATGTAGTCCTGTGAAGTTTGCCTTCTCCATTTATGTCCTTGAAACAGGAAGATTTCTTTCTGCTCTGCTCTGGTTTCTGTAGAGCCTAGCTGAGGACCGAGCACTAGTGTCTCTCCTTAGGCATTCAGTTCAGTGAAGTCATGAGGTTGACAGGGACATAGACGTCGTCATCCTCATCCTTTAGAAATTATTTGAGATGTACTTTACATTTCTAAAATGCCCCAAATTTTAAAAATGCAAGTCAGTGTTTCTTAGTATGTAGAGATGTAACCCCAAAGTCACCTTGGCTACATAGTGAATTTAGTGCCAGCCTGAGCTATGTCTTTCTGAGCCCCTTCCCCCACAAAAAAAGAGGGCTCTGGGGAGGCATCTCAGATGGTAAAGTGCTCACCTCGGAATCCTGAGGGCCCAAGTTCCATTTCCAAGAATGTATAAGAAAAGCTGAGGCGGAAGCACACAGCTGTTCCTGGCACTGGGGGAGAGAGACAGGTAGATCGCTGGCGCTTACTGCCCATGCAGCCTCGCTGACTTAGTGAGTGCCATGTTCAGTGAGAGACTCTGCTCAAAAATAAGGTGGAGAGGATTGAGGAAGACACTAATGTTGACTTCTGACCGCTCCATGCATTCACACATATATATGTTCACCTGATGCACAGATGCACAGATGTGAACATAAATGTACATACGCATATAACCCAACATACAAAAGATTTGGACAGTGTGGTTGTTTCAATAAGAATGGCCTTCATAGACTCATATAGTTGAAGGCTTATTTAGCCAGGAATGGCACTACCTGGTTGAGGCCTTGTTTGGGTAGGTGTGGCTCTGTTGGAGGAAGTGTGTCACTGGGGGTAGGCTTTTAGGTTTCAGAAGCCCAAGTCAGGCTCATGGCTCTCTCTCTCCTCCTGCTGCCTATGGATTCAGATGTAGAACTCTCTGCTCCTTCTTCAGCACCTTGCCTGCTTGCATGCCACTATGCTCCCCGCCATAATGACAATGGAATTAAACCTCTGAAACCAAACATAAGCCCTAATTAAATGCTTTCCTTTATAAGAGTTGCCATAGTTGTGATGTCTTTTCACAGCAATAAAACACTAAGACAGCCAGCCATCACTGCTGTCTAACCTTAGGATATTTTTATTATCTTATACCCATATCAGTAACTACTGCCAACCACTGATGGATATTTTTTTCTATTTTGCAATACTTGTCCTTGCATATGCCAGGCAAGTGCTATATCATACCACTAAACTCATCACCCATGAGCTATGTTTTGTCTCAGGAATTGCCTGGTCAAGACATTCACATAAATAGAATCATGTGGTGGCCGGGTGGTGGTAGGGCACACCTTTAATCCCAGCACTTGGGAGGCAGAGACAGGCAGATTTCTGAGTTCCAGCCTGGTCTACAGAGTGAGTTCCAAGACAGCCAGGGCTACACAGAGAAACCCTGTCTCGAAAAAACAAAACAAAACAAAAAACAACAAACAAACAAACAAAGAATCATATGGCAGTGGAGTCAGAGCCCTGTTTTGTCTTTCCATAGAGAATTTTTTTAAGGTTCTTCCTGACTATAACATGGTTCATTCCTTTTTATAAATTAATGTTTGATTGTGCTGAATAGCACCATTTTGTTTTTTTATCATCAATTGATAAATAGCTGAGTTGTTTGTATCTTTACCATCATCTGTGTGTGTGTGTGTGTGTGAGAGAGAGAGAGAGAGAGAGAGAGAGAGAGAGAGAGAGAGAGAGAGATAGAGAGAGAGAGAGAGAGAGAGAGTGGAGGGGAGAGGGGGGAGAGATTGTGTACATGTTGAGGTCAGAAGACAACTTACAGGAGGAGCTGGTTCTTTCCCTCTATCGTGTGGCTCTCAGGAACTAAATCCAGGGCGTGAGGCTTGGCCACTACTGAGCTATCTTGATTGTTTGTATTTCTCAGCTACTGTGAATATGGTTTACTAAATTTTGTGTGTACATGTTTTCATTTTCCTGGGTACACAGCTGGGAGAATTGTTAGGTCATATAGTAACTCCATCTTATCTATAAAATGTACTATTTTATATCATACCTAAAAATTAGGTCAAATGAGCCGTGTGTCTAAATATAAGAGCTAAGTCAAGAGTGTTTTCAAAACTCAGCTGTACCCTTTTACCTTCCTGCTTGTAATGAACAAAACCTCTACTGTGCTAGCCAATACCTTTTAATTTTCAGGCCTATTTCTTTCACATCCTAATGGGTGTGAAGTGACATCGTGATTCAGGTTTGTATTTGGCTGGTGATGGTGAACACCTTCTTACTAGTTTTTTTTTCCATTTTAAAATGTTTGTTAGAAAAACATCTATTCAGATCCTTCACCATTTCCATTTTGGGCTGTTTTATTTATTATTGGATTGTAATATTTCCTTGTATATTCTGGAGTCAGTTTCCTTACCAAACATGTTTGAAGGTGTTTTCTGCTAGTGTGTAGAATATCTTTCCTCTTCTGTAGGGTGCTGTTTGGAACACAGAAGCTTAGCCTTGGTGAGACTTGATTTGTTAACCTTTTCTTCCATTACTTCTAAGTTATCACTGAAGGTAATGGAGGTGCCCAGTGTGGTGGCACACAGCTTTAATCTTGCTCTTGAGGCCAGTGGATCTCTGTGAGGTCAAGCCTATCCTGGTCTACGTAGTGAGCTCCAGGCCAGCCAGGAATACATGATGAGACCCTGTTTCAAACAGCAAAAGACAGTAAGTTTATTTGTATGTTTTCTTCCAACAGTGTTACTGATTTAGCTCTTCTTACATTTAGATACATGGTCCATTTTGAGTTAATTTTTAGATGTGATATGAAATAGTCCTATTTTATAAACAAAGACTCTGGCACTTATCCTTAGCCTAACCCCTTCTCCAAAATCACTTAGAGGTTGTTTTATTTAGATCTTAGTCCTTTACAAAAAATGCTTGTTTATTTTCTGTCCATGTGTATGTGCAGGCACCTCAGAGAGAGAGAGAGAGAGAGACAGACAGACAGACAGACAGACAGACAGACAGAGAATACATGTGAGTGTGTGTGTATGTGTATACAGTTTGTGAGAGCTTGTTCTCTCTTTCCATGCAGTGTCTTGGTTCTAGGACGAGTCAGTTTGTCACATGTGGTAGTGCGCCCTCACCATCTTCTGTGCCTGAGAGATTGCTCTTTACCTCCTAGGATTCAGTAGGTTGTTCTAGAATTTTTCAAACAATAGTAGAAATTGATCCTGTTATTTGCTTTAATTTTTTTTTGTTAATTTTTACTTATGCGCATGGATGTTTTTTCTGCATATATGTTGGTGCATCATATATGTGTCTGCTGAGGCCAGAAGAGCACTAGACAGGTGATTGTGAGTAACCATGTGGGTGCTGGGAAGTGAATGTGGATCCTCTGCAAAAGCAGCCAGTGCTTTTAACAGTTGAGCCATCTCTCCAGCCCCCTTGTTGTCAGCCTAAAAAAAGAAAATAGCCAGCTAGTGGTAGCACATGCCAGCACTCTGATGCAGAGACAGGGGACCTCTGAGGACGGCTTGGTCTACAAAGTGTCAGGACGGTCAGGGCTACGCAGAGAAATAAGCAACAACAAAACAATAAAGCCCCCCAAAACAGAACAAAACAATAACAAAAAAAGGAAAACAGAGTGACGACAGATGTCAGCGATTCTCAATATTTACTCAGGAACTGAGTCAGTCAGCTGCTGAGCAGCCACATTTGTTTTCCTGCATAGCTGGTGGACGGGTGAGTTGTTTCCACTTTTTGATCATTATTAATAACATGGATAGAAACATGGATTCTATCAGTCATCCTGAAATATAATGAAGCACTATAGTTTTATCTATCTATCTATCTATCTATCTATCTATCTATCTATCTATCTTCTATCTACTTCTTTATTGTTTTTTGAGATAGAGCCTCATGTACTCTCGTCTGGCCTTAGACTTGATCTTGGACCTCTGACCCTTCCTCTGCCTCCCTCGTGCTGGGTTCCATGCTTGTGTCCCATGTCAGGTTGTGCCCCATGTCAGGCTGGTTTATGTGCTTGCTGCTCAGAGTGAACCATGGTTAGGCAAGCACTCTACCAACTTTTTTTTTTCTTTTTGGCTTATTCTTTGTGTTTTTTTTTAATTTATTTTTTATTTTTATTTTTTATTATTATTTTTTTTTATTTTAAAGGCAGACAGTATATTTAGCCTTGGCTAGCAAGGAACTCACTATGTAGACCAGCCCAGCCTTAAATTTATAGAGATCCACCTGCCTCTGTCTTCCTAGTTCTGAAATTAAAGATGCACACTGCCATACCTAACAACTTTTAAATGAAGACTTGGCTTGCTGGTGCTCACAAAAGCTAGAGGAGTGTGGAATCAGAACCAGTGTTTTTGCAGAGATTCCTAGTCTTTTGTACTTTATCTTATTGTAGTTCCCAGGATCTACACAATGCCTACACCCCCTCTTCCACACTGGGGGATTGGGGATATTTCAAAGCCCTAAATACTTAAGTTTCATAGTAGCTGCAGTTTTAGACTTTCTGACCAGTGGTTTCTTCTGTCAGTCAAAAACCAATATTCAGATTTATATCAGAGATCTTAGCAGTTTGGTACTTTTATCTATAAGGAAAAGCATAACAGCTACTTCACAATTACTTCCACTTTTCAAGATTGCCCTGGATAATTGTCATGTCAGAGAAATGGCAGTAGGTTGTGTAAAGTTACCACCTGCTGAGTGCCTGTCAGTCATAGCAACCCTGCAGGTTTCAGAATGAGGGAATTGAGGCTCAAAGACATTAACTACCTGGCCCAAAGTGACATGGATACTAAGTGACAGGTCGAGGATTTGAAAATAAGTCTCTTTGGTTTTAAAAACCATTTCCCAGAGGGAAAGGTAGAGAGAGCCACAGTGCCGATGATGCTTTAGTTCCAGGCTGAGTCTCGCCATGCTCTCTATGTACAGGAACCAGGCTGCCTGTGGGCAGTGGTTCCATCATAAACCAGCTCTATATAATGGAATGGCATGCTGATCCCATGATTCCTTGCATTTGTCTTCATCTGCCTGTTTGACAGTGTATAGGGTGTTTCTTTTCAGGCCCTCTCTGGATCTTTAAGACTCATCTCACTACCTCACTCCACCTGCACTGCTTCCCTCTCCTCTGGCTTTCGGTACAACAGCTATTGTCATTGCTTAGGAGCAGCAGAGAAGGCTTCAGATTTATGTGATCATCTGTTTTGTACTACTGTACACCTGAACCTGGTATTTATTTATAAAGGACTGACGTTATTTCCTTAACAGTTCCGTAAGCTGAGGGTCAGTTGGTTGTCTGAAGGCAATTAAGTGGGCACCATCCTATGGTGGAAGGTGGGGTCTGAGGACCAGAGACAGGGAATTGTGGAGAGTGAGGGGCTGAACTCATCTTTTCCAGGGCTCCCCAGTTTCACAGTTTTGGCATTTGTGAAAGCTGAGTCTTTGTGACTTAGTTACCTCTTGTATTAGCCAGGGTTCTCTAGAAGAACAGAACCAACAGAGTCAATGATCAAGTTAGAAGTGGGTTTATTAGGTCGGCTTCTGAAATGTAGTTGGGAAGCACCAATGGCTGAATGCATGCTGCGGGGGCTAAGGGCCCAGTAGCTGCTCAGCCCACAAGGCGAGTGCCTCAGCCATCCCAGCCTGGTTCTGAAGGTCTGCAGGATTGGAAAGGGAAGGGAGCGGTGTGGTGGCTGTAATTTCAGCATTTAGGAGGTAGAGGTAACCAACCTGCTCTCTATAGTGAGTTCTAGATGAGATTCTATCTCAGAAAGAAGAAAAGAGGGAAGGCCAGGGACGTAGCTCAATGGTAGAGTGCTTACCTGGCATGCACCAGGCCCCATTGAAAAGAAGTCACAGCAGGCAGTCTGTGCACAGGCCCCTAAGTAGGAACAACTAAAACAAATAGATAAATAAGATCTGGTGCGTTTATACAATGCGATATTATTTGGCAATAAAAATGAATGGAGTTTGCCGGGCGGTAGTGGCGCATGCCTTTAATCCCAGCCCTAGGGAGGCAGAGGCAGGCAGATTTCTGAGTTCGAGGTCAGCCTGGTCTACACAGTGAGTTCCAGGACAGCCAAGGCTACACAGAGAAACATTGTCTCGAAAAACCAAAAAAAAAAAAAAAAAAGAATGGAGTTCTACTGATTCATACTAGGGCATAAATAAACCT
>JADRCC010531281.1:0-24484 GCA_019843855.1 Hylomyscus alleni
AAAAAAAAAAAAGAAAAAAGCAATCTTTTTGTGCAAAATTTTATAGACTTTATTACCTAAATAGACCATAGACAAACATCTGGCTTAGTTAATTCTATTTCTAATAAACATCTAAAAAAATAAAATAGGTCAAAAGTTAGGTAAGCTAGGATACTAATACTAAGGTTCTTAGGCAAGACAATTCTTGTTTCTTTTTTATAGCCAGAGGTTCTACAATAAACACTAGTCCTGAGAAGCTCCTGGAAGGTCAGTCATGTACCCGAGCTATTCAGAGAATCCGTGAGAGAAACCCAAAGATTTGCTTTCTCCCCTAAGGGATGGAGACTGAGCTAGGTGAAGCCTTCTTAATGGTCAGTATGTATTCTCCCAAACCAAAGAATTCTATGAACTTATCACAGTGCTTATCTGGGAGACACTTTGTCATTCAAATGTTGACTCCACCTGTCTCTTTGCATCCCACAAATCAGCTGTTGAGATCAAAATAGCTTCACTTATTCTGGTACAGAATAATGTTGAAAATCCTAACTTCTACCATTCTAAAAAAAGACTACTGACATTAGCATACACAGGACTTTTAAGAGTTTTCCCTCTTACCCCAGCATGGGAAGACCTCCGAGTATTCACGCCAGTGCTCTGTGGGGTGCTTGGGATGGCAACATTTGAAACAGGGTTGCTAACTTCAGACTCAGCGGCTGCAGTTTTTGTCTCTTCTCCAACCACTATCTCTGAACTGCTAGTAGTAATCTCTATGTCTGAGTTGGTCTGTTCTGCAGGCTGATCCCGCCGTTTCTTCCTTTTCTCTAAAGTTTCAAAAGCATGCATGATGGCTTCAACCTTTCTGTCTTCCCGAGTCTGAGAGTGAAAAAGTATTAAAAACAACAATAAAAAAACATCAACCAGAAGGTATTTCAATAGTAAAATTTGTGGGGTTTACAAGAATTTATTCAAAGTATTATTAAGATAGTATATGGATCACTAAGCTTTAAGATAAAAAAATTTTAAAATTGTTTTAAATATAGTAAACAGTTGTAAAAGAAAGTAAATTCAAAAGCTAAATGTTTAAAAATAGGTGAGCTACCTCAACACATTTTACTACAAGCAATTTCTGTCCTACTTTCAGAGCTCAAAACCAAAGTAAATTGCCATTAAACTTTTCCTAAGCACAAATGAACACAATTAGCAAACATTTTAAATCAATCTGACAAAAAAATATACAGTTTGGATATGGAATGTGCCCCCAAAGGCTCATGTTCAATTAAAGGCTCGGAAATCAAGTGGTAAGTGCTCCTGGGAGATTGTGGAGACCCCAGGAACTGCACCTTCTTGGAGGAAGCAAGCCGCTGCGTGCCATGGAAAAGTATATTCTATCTTTGGCCTCTTGACTTTTTTCCTCTTAGCTTCCTGGTAGCAAAGAGGTAAGCAGGTTTTCTTTGCAGTAAACTCCTGTCTTATTTCTGCTTGTTCCCAAAGCAATGAAGCCAAAAGACCTGGACCTGTGTAACCTGAGCATAGGTAAACTTGGCCTCCTTCAAGTTGTTTTTCATAAGCATTTCTGTCACAGGGATAGAGGCTAGCAAAGCTGATTATCTCCCTATTCTCTCAGTAATTTGGGATCGAACTCAAGACCTTGTACTTGCTGTACAACTGTGCTATCAGCAGCTCTACTTGATTTTAGTTTTAACAAAGTTTGGTATTCAAAAGTTTTAAGGGAATCCAGTTGTTAGAAGGAAATATCCTAAAGCCATTAACAGATAGCTATCATAAACTACTGTGAGCATGCGTACATGAGAACAGTAAAAAGTATAATGAAACGTACTTTATGGTAAAATCTCAGAGTTAGGAAAAGTACAGAGACATCTACTAGATGGTACTTACCCTCCTGCTATGAGCTGAGTTCTCCTGGTCGTCTGTAGCCTCTTCTTTTTCTTCTTCCGGTTTTTCTTCTGGATTGTCAACTTCCTTTAAGATAGAGGCACTATTAGATCATATACAAACTCTGAGCATCAACCCGATTTATTCTGGCATCACTATCTCCCTACTGCTTTCTATGCTCTAGGCTGGGAATTAAGCCCAATTAAGTCCTTATGCATGCTAAGCAGGTGGTCTATGAGTCAAAGGATGCTTTATTTTTGTTTTTATGTTTCTTGGGATAGGGACTTATTATATACTGCCTAAGCTAGTCTCACATTCATAATCACCCAGCCTCAGCCTTCCAGATGTGGCATTATATAGGAGTATCACCATACCAGGCCCTAAAGGGTGATTTTTGATATTATTATTTTTCTTTCTGAATCAGGTCTCATGATTTTCTTTTTCCCCTTTCCTTTCCTGCCCTTCCTATTTTGACAAGGTTTCTTTGTGTATCAGCCTGGGCTGTCCTAGAACTCAGAGATCCACCTGCCTCTATCTCCTGAATACTGGTGTTGTGTGCCACTATATCCTGGCTTTGCTGTGGTTCTGAATATCATAAAGTGAAAAGAAAATCTAAATAAGTATACTCATATTGATGTATGTAAACAGCAGTAAATGTTTTAGTATAGCTCTCTAAAACAACACATGGGACAGACAATCCTGACTTGCTCAGGGAGATTACCTCATGCTCACTGGATACAGTTACTTTTTCTGGAACTTCTTGTGGTTGTGGGTCATGATTCTCTTCTGGAACCTCATTTTGCTGCTCCATCTCCAGCTCTTTCCGCCGAGCTTTTCTACGTCTGGTCTCTGCTCCAATGGTGGGAAAGCTAGGAGGAGGTGGGAGTGGCAACTCTGCAGCATTGGGATTTCTTTTCTGTATAGGGCAATTCCGGTTTCCCTTGTGACAAGCACAGTCCACTTTGTAATTACTGTGCCAAAGAAACAACCAAAAGGATCTCAGTATTCTTGAAAACAGAATATTATGGCATACTAACTATTCACTTTATTGAAACACTGGTATAATAATCTCCTGTGATGTTATTGTTGAATAAATTAGAACTGGTATGATACTTTCAATAAATACAGTTTTTCTGTATATGTCTACCTTTAACCTATGCATAGAACTGGAAAGAAAATAAACCTCCACTAACCCATTTCTCCCTACTACTTTCATTTTTCTTTCAGAGACAGGGCCTAGTTGGCCTGCAATGCCTCAGTGACCCCAATTTCACACAGATCCACATGCTTCTGCCTCCTATGTGCTAGGATCACACAGATTCTTGACAAAAAACACATTACTGGGGACTGGTGAGATGGTTCATCAGATAAGAGCACTGACTATTCTTCCGGAGGTCCAGATTTCAAATCCCAGCAACCACATGGTGGCTCACAACCACCCGTAATGAGATCTGACACCCTCTTCTGGTGCGTCTGAAGACAGCTACAGTGTACTTACATATAATAATAAATAAATCTTTAAAAAAAAAAAACACATTACTTCTAAAAAAAATAAATAAAGCAAAAAAAAACAAAACAAAACAAAAAAATGGGGGGGGGGGAGAACTGAAAACAAACTTAAATTAAAATCTTAATAAGGCCATTCATGTTGATAAAAATTTCTGAGGTCTTACCAGTTACTATATTCATAATCAAATGCAATGGTGACTTCAGCATCCTTGGTGATAGCAGATACAGCATAGATACACAAGTGAATCATCCCATCTGCAATCATGTGTCTCACCTGTATGAACAAGACATCATTATGTTTGCCTTCAAAACCAAAACCAAGTTTTCCATAAATGGGAAAAGCATGATCCAAATAATTTCTATTTTGAGTAGTCTGTTATTTTATTTACCTCTATCATTTCATGATAGTATACTAATGAACAATCTATTAGACTTTCCTCAGCCTACAAAGCTGTGTTAACCTTACTGCACTTACTGTGAATATATCGATTAATGAGTTTTAGAAATGTTTACAAATTTTCACCACTCTGTTTCCCACAACAGCAAAGACAAATGGCTTAGTTGGACTTAATGACAACTCCGACCATGTAGCATTTTTATTTTTTTCCAGTTCAATTTATAGACTTCTTATCCAGTCTGTTTTACTTCTTAGCAAATACTAACTTGCCTTTTTTTTTTCATTTCTGTCCTCTCTAAAGAAAACGTATTTCTTGTCTTTATCCCATCTCCATATGGCACCACGCTTCTACTTTTTCATCTCTGCATTTAAAAATCATACAACTATTAGCTACAAACCTTTATCTGGGTGAAGTTTTCAGATTGTTTCTTCAGTAAACATGTCCTTTGGTGGTTCCATTGAAAGGGAAGTTGCTAAAGATAGCTTACCTCTGCATTTGGTGTACATGATCTTCTGATGAACCGTGCATCATTACCGAAAGTACGAGCATCGACACACATCTCTACACCATTGAATTTTGAGTAGAAGAGCACAAAGGGATATGGTCTAGGGATATAATTAAAATTCCTGTAATTCTCAACACAAACAAAAGGGCCACCCCACGACTATAAATGTAATGCATATGCTGCCTCAACAAGGAACAGTCATTTCCAACATCTAAGCTAGCAACCATAGACTTCTCTGTTTTTTATTAATGAATAAAAAAAAAAAAAGCAAGGAATGCTGGGCTTGGACGGGAATCCTCACTAGTGCACATACTAAGTGTTTAGCAGATTTATTTCCGCTTTTGTACCAACAGCAAACAGATGCGAGCTTATCTGAATGACTGGTCAGCAGAACCATGCAAGCCCTCAACACTCAATGAATGGCGTTCTTACTTTTTAAAGAAATGCCCATTGACCTCAAATTGTTGTCGTAACATGACTTTCCCACGATATTCTATTATAAGAGTGTCCAAAGCCAAATCTCTTGCAGCCCTCAGGATTTTCCGGTGCTTTTGAACACGAGTGACTCTTCCCAGCTGTAACTGAATAAAAACAGTGTTAACTTTTAAGAATAGCAATAGCAGTATGGTAAACCATTTGCAGTGTTTCATAACTGTTAAAAAGGAACCAACACTTTCTTTCCCGTTTGATCAGTGTATTATGTATGTTGGAGATCAGAAAATTTTCTTTATAACATAATCTCAACTTTCCCGGAAACACGTTCCAACTGGTGGTCTCAGAGAAGGTAAGATCAAAGAAAAAAGTAAGATGTAAGCGGAGCTGTGCCTACTTTATAAATTTATAGCTTTCTATAAATCTTTTGTAACTCCTCATTTCTCAAACATGTGCCTAGACAGTTTATTTACTATAACCTGATTTTGGTCAGAGATGATCAGAAAAAAGGTAGTTCATTTGTTATTTGGTATAGAATAATAATTTTGTTCCATTCTGGTTTTTTGGTTATTAAAGTAATTTCAATCTCTTAGTGCCTTTAATGCTTTGGTTCTTACCTGCATTTGGGAACCAATTACTGTATTATTACAGGCCAGTTCAGTTTTATTAATAGTGTCTAAAATAGCAGGTTTGCCCACAAATTCCTTGTTAGAATGGAGATGTTGCTCAAGGGCGCTCTGTACATCCGCACTGTACTGATTAGTGAAAGCTTCTTCATACTGATCAGTCCATAGTCTTATCCGATTTTCCCAGCCCTCAGTGGTATTTTCATCTAAGTTCTGTGCTTCAGAGGGAGAATTCTGTAGAGAACAAAGATCAAGTGAATTAGTAAGAGACCATTCATGAACATGGGTGGTAGGATAAGCAAGATACTTGTTTTTACTTGACAGTTGGTGTAGTGTAAGAGCAATGGACTGAAATCAGGTGTTTTGGCTGCTACTATCAATGAACTGTGAGGTCTTGGACACCTTCAAATGAGAAAATCATCTGTCTGCTTATAAAGTGAGAAAGTAATCTAGTCAGTATCTTCATTACTGGTTTCATAACCATTTTCAGTAGTAAAAATCAATCTATCGGCTGGGCGGTGGTGGCGCACACCTTTAATCCTAGCACTTGGGAGGCAGAGGGAGGTGGATTTCTGAGTTGGAGGCCAGCCTGGTCTACAGAGTGAGTTCTAGGACAGCCAGGGCTACACAGAGAAACCCTGTCTCGGGGGAAAAAAAAAAATCTATCAAGACTGACATCAAATTCCTTAGGGGAGGGGGAAATCATAAAAAAGACAAAAGAATTTTAAGTTGTCATAGTGCATAAAATTTCAAAATAGATTGATATTCAACTGTGTTAGTATAGCAGTACAAATGGTTTGTATTTGTATTAAGAATGAGTCACTTATTTGTTTTTGAGACTTATTATTTCTTTTTTATTTTAAAATTTATTTATTATATCTGTATACACTGTAGATGCAACAGAAGAGAGCATCAGATCTCATTATGGATGGTTGTGAGTCACCATGTGGTCGCTGGGATTTGAACTCAGGACCTTCAGAAGAACAGTCAGTGCTCTTAACCGCTGAGTCATCTCTCCAGCCCCGAGACACCTATTATTTCTAATAGTAATACCTAGTCCATAATGTTAGCACTTACAGAGAAAGTTACCATTTGGAATCATTATCAAAAACACTTTGAATAATGTTCCATCATTCTATGTAAATTACGACACAGAATTACTTTTCCAAATATACTGAAGAAACACTTGTTTACTTTATTATTTTTAACATATATTTTACTAGTATGCCTGTGCCAGAGGACAACTTGTGGGAATTTTCTTTCTACCAAAAGTGTTTCAGGGATCACAATCAAGTTGTCAGGCTTGGTGGCAAGTTCCTTTACTCACCTTGCTGACCCAAAATACTGGCTAAGAGTTATGTCTTGATTTTGAGATTAAAAATCTAAATGCTATTACTCTATTCTCTATATATTCCTATAGCTACTACCTATATCTTTATGAAAGTTTTCATTAATTCTATGGACAAAATTTATAACCCAACTTAAAATTTATAAGATAATCAAAGTCAAACCTATTTAAGTTTTTTTCCTATTTAAATTTTAACATACCTACAAGGCTCTGTTGAAACTGTAAGCAAAATGAAAGTATATATAAACTTCTCTGAGAGAAACAGATATCTTTCTAAAGGTTTGAAACTCGAGCTAGTTATAGTATTAGTTGATAGCAGGAAAAAAAAAAAGAGGACCTTACAGTTGAGTCTAAAGTTAGCCCCCAAATTCTACATAAGGTCCTTGTTAGTAAATGAAATAAAATGAAATGAACAGTTGAACATACATGTGGCAACTTGTAGATCTATCTCATTAAAGAATCTCCTATCCACATAAGAGGCCAGACTTTCAAATTTAAGGTAAAATGTTACTTGACATCAATGACAACATCAACTGGTGCTCCAACTAAATACAAAGTAATCCTAGTGAGTTTATCTTCACTCAAAGAGTCACTGTTCATGTAATAGACAAGAGATTCAGGGACATGAATACTTAGAAGAACCAAACCACAAGTCAAAGTCAAGCTAAAGCTCTTAAGTCCTAAACTTTTGGGAGGTACGTGAACTTACTCATGAGCAAGACAAAAGAAATACAAGAAAGGATAACCAAACCTCCTTTCTTTTAACTTTTCAAAACCAACCAGTACAACAAAACGCAGCCAGTATCTAAAAAGTACATTACTTCTCCAAACACACACCAAGCCACACCAACTCTACTATTTGATAAGCAGCATTACATAAATCTCCACCAAGAAAAATATGCCAAGAAATGCCAACAAATGCCAAGAAAAATAGTGCTATTTCAATAAGACTATCACATATTAACAGCACCAATTTCCTACTAAAGAGTTATCCTTTCAAACAGTGATTCAAAGCCAAAGTTGTCAAGGAGAGTTTACAAGAGAGCCTGGCTCATCACCAAAAAATTCTCACTCCAGAGGTCCAATCACTGGAATAAAACAGACTAGCCTCATTTTCTTTTAAAAAACTGTGATTATCCCCCACACCACCACAATGAAACATAAATGTGAAAATATTTCATAAAACAGGTAAGAGAGTCCACTATGGAGAAAAGGTTTATGGAAACTGAATGGCAACATGACAACCTTGTGAAAAACAGACTACAAGAGTCCCAGACCATCAATGTCAGGAAAGAAGCCAACCAAAATGCAAGATCAAATGTAAAATGCAGCATCAGGAAAGGTTACCCCTTACCTTCATCCGCAAGGACTTCCGGGATCCCTCTCGAAATGCCTATCCCAAAGAGGAAAACAAGTAGAACAAAACAAAACTTGGTACCAAGAATGACAGTTATACCCATGCGACTAAAACTAAGGTGTAAACCAGTGTTCTATGCTGTTTCATTTTCTGTGTAACAAATACAACGGTATATGTCAAACCATGGTCAAGAAAAAGGACAGTTCAAAGGCTCATGTGAACACTGACATGAATTCCAATACTTTGATGAAACAAGACAACTAATAGGTAAGAACATGCACCACTTATATACTATACAAACAGCTGACACTGAGCAGAGAGTAATTATAATCCTTAAGTTGCAGATTATCAGTTTTGAAATTAAGAAGGAAACAAAGACTGATCCCCTTTACAAAGGGTGGGCAAGTGATCTAGGAGCAACCACATTGCTGTGATGGGGAAGAAAGAATAGAAAAGACAAATGTTTCTTCTAAAGACGCTTTATCTAAGAGAAAAGTGACCAAGACAATAAGGAAACCTAGACCATTCAAGATAAATTTCCTCATGTTGTTGTTCTATCTAGATATAGGACAATCAATCAGCCTAATGACATGAGGCCAGCCATGTTACCAAGACAAGAACTTTCGATTGCTTTGTGGTAGAGAAGGAGGGAGATGCTGCAAAGATAGTGGAAGCTTAGATTTGAGGCTGTATTTCCCATGTATTCTATCAGAAGGGGCTGGCATTCCACACCTGGGCTGGTAGCTGAAGTAGAGGAAACTGAGCCTGTGGTGATGGTTACAAAGATTAGAAGAGAGTTTGTTCTGGTTATGTATAATACTGATCAGCTGACTTTTTGAAAGTAGAAAAAAAGTAGCCAAACATTGGTATCAAATTTCTTCAAAGAATTTTAGAGCATTTTTGCTAGAATCAAATATTTGAACTATTTCAGACATACTTCTATTCAAGGTGTTTTTGTGCTGCATACCTTGATCTTCTTCGTCTTTGGTGCTGCACGACCCTTTTCTGGACTCTTTTTCCGCTTCTTGGGTTTGGTTCTTCTAACAGTTAAGGTGATGCTTGTAGGTGTGTGCTGTGTTGCTGTGTACAACACAGTGGAAGGAGAAAGCTCCTCATCCCAGCTTTCTGTTGCACTGCTATCCCCACCTGGAAAAAAAAAAAAAAACGATTACACAGATCAGGCACTGTATCACCTTCTTCCTCCCTTCCTATGTCCTACATCTGGTAAGAAATTACCTCTACTAAAACTCTACATAGACCCCACCTTTCTTCTGAAAACAAGATTTTTTGTTGTTGTTGGCGGCATGAAGAAAGATTTATTCTGTATGCCATCAATTTTCTCCTTCAAAGTAGTCTCCACACTCTGCTGTCTTTAACTATAAATGGATAACTTAACAAAAAAAATTATTTTTGGTTCTTACAAAGAATAATTTGGCTAGGCAGTGGTGGTGCATGCCTTTAATCCCAGCACTTGGGAAGCAGAGGCAGGCGGATTTCTGAGTTCGAGGATAGCCTGGTCTACAGAATGAGTTCCAGGACAGCCAGGGCTATACAGAGAAACCCTGCCTTGAAAAATCAAAAAGAATAATTTGACTGTTACAGGTCTAAGAAACATTTCCAGATAGATACAGTGGTTTTGACAGAAATTCTTTACGTCAAAATAGCTAAGTACTATAGGAGAAAATTTAAATCAAAATATTTATAAAATGTGGGTTTAACCCACCTTCTGCTCACCTGATATGTTGTCCTGCTTCCGCCGATGAAGTCTAATAACCTTCCCCCTGCTCATTCCCCTAAAGAGGGAAAATAAACTTAAAGTAGTCCTTCCAGCAGCATGCAGCACATCACATCATACATGGGAGAAGTGTCTCTGCGTATACTACCCCCTCCCTCCCACCTACCAAATGTTTCCAGGACATTAAATTTCATATCAAATTCAATAGCTTTAACATCAATCTCTCATTCCTTGTTGTCAGCAATTCTCACCTAGTGCAGAGAATTCGAGCCAAGGAGCACTAAGGAATCATCTACATTAACAAACACAAGAAGAAATACTTTGAGCTTTTCCCTACTGATAAGAAACCCTAATCCCAGCAACCCAGGTTTGAATTTAGATGAAACAGGATCTTACCTGCACTTGTCACAGTTGAGAAGGAAGCCATCCTGAGAAAGACCACAAGGACACCAGGTAGGAACAGTCTCTCCTTCAGAATTCGGGCTGTCTCCACAGCGTTCCTCTACGGGCGACGGCAGGCCATTCAGGTCAGAACGAGGGATGATCGTCTGGACAGGGGGAGAAGCAGGAGGTGTCGGAGGAGGAGGGGCTCCGTAATTATGATCCTGAAAATAAGATTTTTTAAATCAACAGTGTCCAAACACTGGCCCCTCTCTCCCCTAAAGTATGGTACATATGGAAAGAAAGAAGAAAGTAGTACCCTTCGTTTTTTGGCTTCAACCAGGAAAGTGATAAAACAAAATGCCAAGGTCAACTGGGACATAAAAACAAGAACAATGATGCAGGGCTAGACGTCCGCTGGAGGCAGGGAAGTGCAAAAGGGGCAACTTCGTCATGCTGCATATAAACATTTCAAGAAAGTCACAATGTATAAGAATGGATTACACTCCAAGAAGATCACTGCTCTGGAGAGAAACAAGTGCATACTCACAGCATAAGGCAGTCCTCGACACCCATGCCTCTGAGTGGTCCCATAATTATGAGTGGAATACACGCTCTTCTCATTAACTGCTGGACTAGCCTCCACAGATTCAGGGCTGCACAAAGGCGAAAAGCAACGCATGATAGCATAACACCTACTCTTCCCTTAAGCTAACAGTTCACTTCCCATTCTAATCCCTTCTCTTTCCACAACCACCAGCCACTAGAATAAGAACTTAGTGAAAGTCTGTTTTAACATAACTAAGCCTATAAATAATAGTGTTATTGAATGTGGATTTGTGTGTAATATGAAGCCAGTTCAGGCAGATGTCTCAAGGTAGGCACCTGGGATACAAGGTGTCCCTAATGACAAACACAAACGTACCAGCAGAGCGGGGAGTTTCCCCTAGAGAAGCCACTCTGGGCTGGTTTAGACTCAGAACTATTCTTCTTAATTGGATCTCTTAATACTTCCATGAAACCTCACATGACATTTGCAGTGAGTGAGATGATGAAAGTGCCTTCTGCACTGCCCCAGGGACCAGGCCCTCTTCCATTCACTACCAAGACAGGATACCCTGAAGAAAGTACAGGCAAAAACAATGGCATCTTATATTTATCACACCTCTCATCTTGATGAACCCCCAAATACCTTTCACATATTAGAATTTCTCATCCACCAAGGACATGCAAGCATATTCAAGGACACAATCGTTTAACAGCTGCATGACAATAACATAGAACTTCAAAATAAAACTGAATTGTGGGAGTTAAATGTATTTTATACTAAATAGTAACCGTCACTACCATTATGAATCATCTATTACTTGGGTCTACATGTATTAACTCACTTAATATCTGTAATTATTAAACATGGTCACCCCCTTTTGATAGAGAGGGAAGTGAAGCTGAGGTGGTGAGATTAGATGATTTTTCTAAGTACGTATGCTGATAGAGTCAGGATTTGAAATAAAGATGTCAGCCTGACTCCAAAGCCTCTTCCTTTCCCGTTATGCATTGCTTGAAAGCAAAGATAACATTCTATCTGTAAACTGTATTTGAGGCCTTTAAGCCCAGGAACTAGTTTTTACATTCAAGGTCATAAATTGTACAGAAATTTTATTTGATTAAAAATAAAAGGCATACATAGCCAAGGATAAAATAGGTTTTTCCTTGTTTCTTTACTTCAACTTTTGTTACCTGGTTTGGTTTTATGGACTTTTGAAGAATAATTAAGGAATGTAATTCTATGACTTGGCAGAAGTGAGAATGGATTATCTGTAATGTGTATTAATCAGAACAGAGATTCACCCATTAGCAACACCAACAATCAGTGTTAACACAACTCCAGAGATCAAAGAGTTCTAGCAAATCAAATAATTCAGTTTGTTCCAAATAACTACCTTCCTGCTTGAAGATATACAAAACACACAATACTAAGCAGGAGCAAACTGTGCAATTCAATGTAGCACATGAACTGAGAAGTGAGGGATGAAAGAAGACTCTGAGACATGTATTGAACTCACCTAGTTTTATGGTCCACAACTGTGAGAAGGGGTCTTATTAATAACAGCAAAGGTCATTTCTAGGTGAGGAACTTAGACAGAGGAAAGTATTCTCTGTTAGTGAGGTGCATGCACTTTAGCAATTGACAGGGTCTTCAGAATGGGGATTGGCAGTGGGGGTGGCTGGAAGGGGATATATCAAGAATGCAGGTAAGTATTCTTGAGAAAAGGATGATCTGAACATGGGTCACTGAGGCAATTGGCTGAGTATTAGGAAACAGGTAGGGTTTCCTAAATGAAGCCAAAGGCAGACAAGCATTAATAAAATGAAGGTAGAATTTAGTTTCTATGATGGACAGTTAAAAGAAAGTAATGGATTTATACATTGTTATCGACTATGTATGTTACTAGGTAAGTAATTCAAAGGGCTGTACATATTTTTATGTAGGGAATTTTATACCATTAAACACATGGGGTGAAATAAGAAAGTTGTTTATTAGAAATGAAGCTTTTTGTGGGACAGAAAAAAAAAAGTTGCATGAAATAAAAGATGGCCATGGAGATGGAGCTATGTTGGTTATATCTTACCCATCTCCAAACTGGGTAATATGAACATATGCACTTCATGTGCAAGTCTGGGGAATAAAAATAAGACGTATATTGTGGAGGTTAACAGGCCATCCTACTGCTCCATAATTTATGTAGTCAAGTTCAAGCACAGCCATTTAAAATATTGTTATGCATCCTAATCTAAAATTGAGATTTAATGAGGAAACTTTACAATGTCTACACTGGTTAGAAATTATACATTGATTTTTATGTGTATTTTAAAATATAAATTAAAATTTTACAGTATAGGATATAGGGAGGTAGCTCAGTCATAGAGTGCTTAAAAACAACACACAAAAAAGTATTAAGATTGCATGTCTTTATTAGACAACCATTTTATGCAAATGATTATATTCTTTTTTCTCCTGTGACTAAAATGTCTTAAGAGTTGGGCATACACAGAGAAATTGGGCTCACAACAGATATATTCCATCAATTAATGTTCAATGAGCAATATGCAGGCTCTAATAAGGCCACCTCTTAGAAAGTAACTGATATTTGGTCATGCAAGAGATGCAACGATCTTTTTGTGGTCGTTATTATATCTACAAGTTTTCCTACAAGTAACTTTGTGTATGTATATAATTGTAAAATGTAAACTACTACATCAAGAGTTAAAAATTTCAGAAGGCCAGGTATGTTTCTTCCTTGGTTAGATAATGTTGCCCTTAATACCACATTTAATCTTGAGAGTGCTTGGAACAATGGTTAGGCATGATGAAGTAAGGACAAATATCATTAATAATTAGTAAAAGACTAGCATATAAGCTAAATGATTGACATCAATATCCTTTGTAAAACTAATCAACAGAAATGTGAAATTGGTTGACGACCGTAGTTATCAGAATTTTGTCTGGAGACAATGAATGACCTTTAGAAAGTTCTAGGACACAGCACTACAGTCATAGTACAGGCCAGACTACTTTCATTCTTGCATTATTCCTTGAATCCCCAGACCATATGTGCAGTTACTGTTGTACTTTGAAGAAATTATCTGTTTAAAAATTACTGCTTTAGGTCTTTTCCTTACCTACCAATTCCAAACTTACTTGTTTAGCCTCTTTATTTTTCATATATATTAATACTGTCTACTTATACATCATTTCTTAACATTGTAGTAGGTTATTATCTGACTTTATAAAGACCTATGATCATTATACAATTGAGCTGGCTATCCAATAACACAGAAGAGTTTTAAGTACTTTATTTTAGAGAAAAATTACACAATTGGAAGTCTCAGCTAATAGTATTTAACTAAATCTTGTTGGCATGCAAAAACCATAACCAAAACCAAACCACAAAAAAAAAAAAAAAAAAACCCAAAGCAAAAAAACCCCCAAATGACAGCAACAAAACAACAACAACAACAACAACAACAAACCTCTATAATAAAGAAAGACAACTAGTCTTTCCTATACCCTCCCTCCTCCCATTATTTTATGGGAATAAGCTTAAAAATGACTTTCAATTCCAGGCTACCCCAGAATATCATACATTACTTTCTGGGGTAGTTTCATGTCTTCCTCTTTAAGGAACACAATAAAAACCAACAGCAGGTAGCTTTATGAAGAAATATACATGCTCTTTAATAATATCCTCAGTTTTAAGGAAACCACTATTAACAAGGGACGCCATTCAACCCAGAATTCTGGAATAGTTGCTTTGCTTTGCTGAAGGGGAAAGAATTCCCAGGGACTGAAAATGGCAAGAGAAACGGGAATTAGAGCAACACCCACCTCACTCAAGAAGTGGCTGTGGGATCAAGAGTCTGAACTGGACCTGAACATATTCAAAACACCAGGATTTTTCCAGCCCAGACCCTAATCCCTGGTACTGCCTGGAATAGACTTGGCTTCTGGGGGTGTGCTGCCCCCTAGGCCCCTTGGGTCTCTTTCGCTGGACTTTCACATCCTGGTGTAGTGCCACTTCGTCTTGAAAGGTAGGGGGCTTCCACTTCCTTTCTGTAAGCAAGGAAGATTGGGTACAAGGGAGGTAAAAGGACAAGAGGGGGGAATCTGTGAGCGGGGGCAATCTTGGACAACTTAAAGAGAAGGGATACAAAAGGCTAAAAAATTTTAAACTGAATAATATATAAAATTGTATAATGAAGGCCTACCTTCATTGTCATTTGGCATTTAAATTCTTCAAAGAACTGAGTCTATTTTTAGGGATTGGGCCTTTCGACAAATTCTGAATTCCTAACGCTGCTCTTAGCTGAAAAACAAGTTTGGTACCACTGACTTTGAAGGTCCTCTTTCTAGGCAACGAATACTGTAAAAACAGATGGTACAGCTCTCCATGCCTTCTACCCCAGAGTGAGCTGCTTAAGCAGTCTGCCCATATAAAGTTTCAGCCCCTTTACTCTAGAATAATGACAAGTACATAGGAAGAGGCCTTCAAAGAAAATCAGTTGGAAAGAAAACCTATCTCTCTTCATCAGAATAATCATTAACTCTTTAGAAGGAGGTAGTAACACCTACTTCATTTCAATCTTCCCCACCCATAAAACAAAGGAAAATGTAACCACTGCTTTGCAACTTTGATTCTATTTACCCAGAAATCCCTCCTTAAAAGCTCCTTTCCTCCCCCTTCTAATTTCTTTGTCCCTCCAACTGGGGGTGGGGGGAGGGCAAGCCTAATGTTTTCTTTAGCGGGATAGGTTTTAAGAAAATATTACATAAAGCTTATGAACTGCCCAGAAGAAATCCATCCTCACACAAACTTGTAGCAATCCTATTATCTAGGAAATAGCACTTACTCTGATCCAGCAGCCATATCTGAGTAGGATGTATCTGGTGTGGTGACTCCCAGAGGGATTGCAATGCTCATGACGTCCAAGACAGCAAAGGGTGGGAATCACGGGGTCCAATTAATGGAGACTGACCACTCGAAGAGTGGGGGTGAACTGCAGAGCCTCAGCCAACATGTTACGGACATGAGGAATCCTGCCACAGAAAATGAAAATAACCACTGACCAAAGAATTTTTTTAATTTATCTTAAATGCTGTAGGATGTTTTGTACTATTAAGATAATACTATTTGTGTTTGTGGTATCTCTGCACAGTGTATATTGGTCAAGTGTGTATGTTTGAGAGTACTCATGCAAGCACATGGAAACCACAAGACGATTCTGGCTGTCTTCCTCTATGGCTCTCAAATCATATTCCCTTGAGAGAGGGAATAACTGTCACTGAACTGCAAAAATCACCATTTTGGCTGGGTTAGCAGGCTGGCCAGTAAGCTTGTAGGATCCACTTACATGAATGCTGGATATTTGAACTCAGGTCCTCATAGCTTTACCTCTGCTATCTATAGAGTGAGCCATCTCTCTAGCTCTCTGAATAGGAATAAGGTTTTTAAAACATTGTATGTTGGCTTACTATGTATTTTAATTTACTAATGTTCTACAAAGGAGGTTAGTAAAAAAGTTACGCTTACTTTTAAATTTCTATTCTTATTATTTTCTTTTCTACCAAAATGAAAACAATAGTCTGACTGGCTCACTAAAAAGCACGTTCCTCACTTTTTAGCTGCCAGAAGACACACTTTTCCAGTAGTCTAAGATATACCAAACAGATTTTAAGATTTAGGATGGTTATCAGAAGTATCCTAGAACTATTACTCCTTAATAATTTCTTTTAAACTTCTTCTAGGCAACCAATAAGCATAGTTTAATCAACACTCAGTTATCCCTTCTAAAGTAAATATGGTAGGAGATATCAATTAGTTGTCTGATCAGATAGCCATTTCTTATGCCCCAACTTGTTTTGTTAAAAATCTATGTGTTTCCCTTGCATGCTGTACATTAAATGTATGCAGTGCCCACACGGGCCAGAAGAGGGCATTGGGTCCCCTCAGAATGGAGTTTCAGACAGGTAAGCTGCTATGCGGGTGCTAGGTATTGAACCCAAAGTCCTGTAGAAGAATAGCCACTGTTTTTAATTAACTGCTAAGTCATTTCTCCAGCCCCTCTCTGACTTCTTTTAAATAGTCTTAACTAGTTTTAGAAATCATGTAATTATCTAAAGCCCACAACTGTACAGCAATATATACTGATAGATATGAATAAAAACAATAATGAGAAGGGTGGAGGGAGGGAGCTAAGCATGTTTGGATATAGAGGACATATAGAAACTTGTACCTCCTGCTCAACTTTGTTGTGATTTAATAATCACTTTAAAAGAATGTACACATGTACGTTTTCTCTTTGAAAGATAACAAAAATCCTAAACAACACTGTATGACAAAGATTATTATCAAACATACTTTGGTAACCATAAACTGGTATTATTTAGGAAGAAAAAAATCAGAGTAGTAAATATGAGGAAAAAGCAGATTAAGGCATTTGGAGGTAAAAAACAGAATGTGCATGATTCACATTAGTGGTTTCATAGTAATGTAAAAAGAGCCACTAAAGAAGAAACAAGAAGCACTTTGTGTGTTTAAAAGTCAATAAAATGTCAGAGACCTCTAGACTAAAATGACCCTCGTGAAGACAGTAGAAAGTCAAATAACTATCAGCCAAGTGGTGGAGGTGGCATAAGCCTTTGATCCCAGCACACAGGAGGCAGAGGCTGGGGGATTTCTTGACTTCAAAGTGTATATAGTGAGTTCCCAGGACAGCCAGACCTACCCAGAGAAACCCTGTCTCTATAATCCAAAAAAGAAAGAAGTCAAATAATTATCAATACTATTAAAAAACAGCTGAAACAAAAAGTATATGATACCAAACTAAATCAATTTAGGAATTAATGAAGATTTTAGATAGTTACTGATCTGAGTTATGTGAATTTTCATTTTGATAAATGACACATTAATATGGTAAAAGAAAACTAATTCTGAGTGGTCAATTAGTCCAAAGTTAAGACCACATAAAGGTATTTCTTTTGCACCATTAGTTAAGAAAGCTACCACAGTGATAAACTAAAGCAGCTTTCTGTAGGACCTGGGCCTCTTCAAACAGGGCATAGCAAAATACCTGTTCTCATCCAACTCAGAGTGACATTGTTAAAACTAAAACTAAAATGCAAATAAAGCCAACATTCCTATCGACTTGACATAATTCATGATCAGTGTGACTGCTCTACTTGCTGTCTTTGAATCAATTTGCAAATAAATACCCATCACCCCTCAAGTAGCTAAACAAGAATTCTCAAGCAATTGGGGAAATGACACAAAATCTGCAAATGGAGAAACAAAGAGAACACCTACAAATAAACCCAAAGAGCATATTGAAGGGTACTCCTTCTAATTTTAGTTAGATAATTTGCATTAAGAAAAGCCTAGAAGTTGTTTGACCAGATAACCACCAGAATCTGATGATCATAACTTATGACTAGTCAGAAAAATTTAAATCATATGTTCATGTCAGAAAAGGCCTTAAAATTTATTCAACACTATTAATAACTCTTTGCTATAGCTACCTAATACAATAGCTAGGCACACACTCAGTAAGTAATGCCAGCATTCAATAGGCAAAGGCTATTGGATAGGTTCAAGAGGGGCCAGCCTGGACTACATAGACCTTGTCTCAAATGAAGTAGTGAGATATTACACCAGTTACCTGGACAGTTGATACACAACTTTAAGAAACATTAAGAAATTAGCCTATTAATTTCTCTTTGTAAATTCTTTTTCCTCTTGCCAAGTTTTATATAACTATACTACTGCTACTATTCTGATAAAGGCATTTATAAAAGGTCAGTTTGACCATGTTGTCCTAAATCATAATAACTGGGTTTCTTTTTTAAATGTCTGTCTGTCTGTGACTGTTTTGTCTGAATGTACATCTGCACACCAGAAAAGGGCAACAGCTCCCATTAGGCTATAATTATAGATAGTCGTGGGTGCTGGGAATTAAACTTAGGACTTCTGGAAGAACAGCCAAGGCTCTTAACTGCTGGGTTATCTCTCCAACCCCTATGATGAGGTTTCCTAATTCAAATTCTGATAACAGGAAATTCTCTTTATATAGTTCCTCCATTGAAAAATGATGTGAAATGTAGCTATTTCAAAGATAAAGAACTTTTACTAGATTATCTATATACAATCTTTTATTATAATATCGCATATAAAAAAACATTTACTCTGATTTATCAAGCTTTTAGCTAGAGTAACTACTAATTTAATCCCCTAATATGGAGAAGTGTCAGAACTGTGTCTAGACAAAAATAATTTGAAAATATAATTTATTCCATTATTTAAACTCATCACCAGAACACAAAACATGTCAGGGATAAAAAAAAACCAATAACAACAACAACAACAAAAAACAAAACAAAAAAACCCAAAACAAAACCAACTTTTTTTAAAAACCACTGCTTTAGTTCCAATGACCAAATACTACGCCTGACATATCAAGAGGAATCAAGAAATATTTACTGAGTGAACTCATCATGGTAACCAAATTCAACATTTACTAAAATTCAAAATAAAACAAATGAAAAGGGTTTGGGACAATCACCTTTGAGGTTTCCCCCAATTATCTGACTGTAGCTCTAAAACCCTAGAAAAGGCTGAGATGCAGTTTAATATATGAAGAAACATTGATGAGCTCAAAAAGTGGAATGCTACAGATTAATAATTTTATTTCTGTATTATCTTGTTACAATTTACAACTAACACAAAATAACTAAGGAAAGGAAGAAAATGGCCTTGGTTTTCAAGGTGAGGAGATACTGCCCTTCTCTTCCCCTCAATTGAAACGGTTTCCCTCAGGATTCTCAAGTCTTTCTTGTCTTTCCTTGGGGGTACTTCAACAACCATTCCCAAACTCAGTAACTTTTAGTTTAGTTTCTTTTTTTTTAAAAAGCAATCTCTATAGCCCAAATCAGACTTAAACTTGTATCCTCCTTGGCTCACCCTCCCAAGTGCTATTATAGGCACATACCACCACATGGGACACAGACCTCTTTTTCATCAAATACTAGATTTACTTTGGATACGGGCCTACCAAAACATATTAAATTATGATTGCCTTCTTTTCCTGCATTCCATTCCTGATAAAAAGTGGGGGCAGGAGGATCAGTTCTACCTGTGGTCAATTCCATCAACTTACTATATCCCCAAAAGGAAAGGAAAATAGGTAACCTATAAGATTTGGGGAAAGAGGATAAAGAAAGGGTATTTTTTAAATTCATGGTTTTTTTCTCACAAAGTTAAATATAGTACTGAACAAAATGAGCTCTCAATATCCAAAATATTAATAGGTCATAAAAATGGAAAGAGATCTGCTCACGAGTCACCAACCTTTAGAGGGCATGCCCTTTACATTTATGTTTTGTGTGTGTATACATGTTTCCAACTTTTAAAAATCTGGAAAATAAAGTAGTCTTTAGAAAAATATTTTCAAAAGTATATTCACAATTTTAAAAAGGGTTTGAAGGTGACAGTAAAAGGAAGAAGTAAAATAGTCAAGTATTCAGCACCAGCAAGTAAGAGAAAGGACAGAGGCAAAGTAAAAATATAGTTTCACTCAGAAACTATAGAAACTATTACAGAACACTGGATCCACTAACAAACCCAGCCTGTCTTCCAGTACTGAGTACTCTTTGAGAGTTACCATTTATATGTAGTTTCTAGACTTTTAAGAGATTTCAGAAGAAATGTATCAAGACAGGTGAGGCGGAAGCAGCTGGGAGACAAGAGTCCAAAAAACAGCCAATCCAATGAAAGAAGCGCACAAGTCTGCTTCAGCAATCCTGTGAAGAGGACTGGCAGGAAGAAGAGTGCAGCTTTAGAAAGAGAACAGGCCTCGTATGCTTCAGACAGTCTTTGTACTGAGGCTGTGGACCTTGGCCACTCTCCCAGAGATGATGCAATCCTGATGAACAAGATCTGCTGCCAGACAAGCGATTGTTAGCAGCCTTTGCAGACAGCAACTCAGCCAAGAAGCAATCTCTGAACAGCTCCCCATAAGCCACCAGAACGTCAAATTTCTTCCATTTCAGTTTCTGATAAAATAAAGGGAATATCCCTACCCCACGCATCCCAACCACTTTTCTTAGGATGTCCTTTGTCTTTCTCTGCTTTTCTTTAACTGTGTTTAAAGTATCCACCACTCATAACTACATTTCAAATGAAACCCCAAAAATATTTTTACTTTGATGAGAATTCTCTAAACATATTAACAATAAGGACTTTACAGTAAAAATTTATACTTATTTTCCTCAGTTTCCTAAGAAAAATCTGAGACACAATAGTCTCTTGTATAAAAACTGCCATGAAATCTGATACCCAATTATGAGTCACAAAAATAAATATTTAAGACTAATCTAGGGCCAGAGAGGTATATTTTGTATTTGTGTAATTATATGGAACTCAGTCCTAAAACAATGTCATCTGGTAGAGAAAAAAGAAAATCTACTCTTACTTAGGTCAAAATAAACATTAACAATGTATCTGTACAATGCCTCTTTTTCTAAGGGGCAGCATGACTTCCGATCTTACTAGAGTTAACGATTATAATCGATTTACTTACACTCCAACTTAAATATACACTGAATTTAAAAATCTTCCTTAGAATTGTCATCATAGGCCCAATTTCTTTTTCAATTTAGGTACTAGGCTTTTCACATATAATACTGCTTCAACTTCAACTACAAGGAAGCCTCAAACCAAATTTCTTTTTAAAACAACCACCCTTAAACTGGGAGGCAACTCAAAATTCAGGTTTCTTTTTTTTTTCTTTTCTTTTCTTTTTTTTTGAGACAGGGTTTCTCTGTATAGCCTTGGCTGTCCTGGAACTCATTCTGTAGACCAGGCTAGCCTCGAACTCAGAGATCCTCCCAAGTGCTGGAATCAAAGGCGTGCGCCACCACCACCCAGCAAAATTCAGGTTTCTTACACATATATATTACTAAAAGCATTATGTTCAACCCTGTATTCACATAATTACATAATGAAAATTAACACATATAGCACAGCTCTGAAAATTCTTTAGTAGGCTAATGAGTAATCTCTTAACTGAGTTGAGAGAAAATTAGTATAAAAAGAGACTGGGGATGTAATTTGCTAAGGTACTTGCCTGGCACCACAAAGCCCTGGGTTCTTTTCTTAGTCTTGCACAAATTTGGCATGGTGTTACAGGGCTATAATCCTAGGACTTCAGACGTACTGGTAGAATTATCAGAAATTTCAGGTTATTCTGGGTTACATACAGCAAATTTTGGGCATTTTTGAGCCCTATCTCAAAAAAAAATTACCTTCAGAAAAATTACAAAAGGTTTGGGAAAAAATAGCAATTTTATGATTTGATCTTTCAGTTTGCTTATCTAAAATGCTATACATGTAAGTTGACTTTACAGTAAACTTTTTAATCAGTTTTCCTTGTGACTATAAAATTTAAAAGAGGGGATTGAGAGAGTGGGACTAGGAGGAGAGAGGGGAGGGAAAATGAATTAATGAAAAACTTTTCTTAATGGAACAGGAACTCTTACGAGGACTTTATGAGGACTTTAAAATGATGTAGTCTCACTTTCCCATCAAATCTACAGAATACTGGATCCACTAGCAAACACAGGTTGTCCCTCAACAACTTCTATTTTCTGCTTTACTCCTTCTTTATTTTATATTTCATTAAAAAAAAAGTCACACAACACACAGAACAGTTCAAAATGCAGGTTTTTACCCATACAATCAGCTTTCTGCAGAACTCATGTACCATCTGAATTATATACTTATCCATTTCTAGCCAAAACCCAACTATCCCAAGGGGGAAAAAACTAGCAGTACCATAACATATTACTTTGTTTTTTAACCTTGAGAGAAAAGGATACTAGGAAAAATGATTACATAAGGAGCTAGAAATTTTGTCATATAGCCCACAATTTAGTTCAATGATTTCAGAAACATTGTATTACACAGATGACTTCTAAAAGTATCAAAATAAAATACTTTTCTTTTTTTTCTGCTTCAAATTTTCTGTGAATTCTGACATGGTCCTAACTGGCTTGGCAATTTATATGTCTCAAGTAAGTCCAACGGTAAGAATATCGTCCTGCTCCTGACTACTCTTAAGATACATATGGAGAAGAATCTGCAGCAGGACGTTTATGAAGCTTGTAGAATTAGGTAAGAATCTATGAAGAAAGAAGTGCTATCACTAATAACTTGAACATGGCTAAAAAATAGTTTTCACTTTTCCATACCCAAAAAATGTAGGAAGAGGAAATGGGAAAAATATGACAAAGAAGTAAAACAACTCCACAATAAAACCCAAACAAAAACCCGAAAGATAAAGGCTGAGCGTGGTGGTAAAAGCCTTTAATCTCAGTCCTTGAAAGGCAATCCCTGTGAATTCCAGGTCAACCTGGACACAGAGTGAAACTGTCTCAAAACAAAAACCAACAAACCAAACAGTAAAAGGGAAAGAATGGATATTACATGAATATTTATAAATATTCAGAGATCTGGTGAGTTCACCTAATTTAGACAATAGTAAATTGGGCTTAACTGTGAAGATAGTGAATACAGGCAAAAGATCCAGGAGTTGTAGAAAAAAAGAAAGAAACAGACTGGCATAAACTGAAATATGTGACTTACCAATTCAAGCCAAGATTAAATTTCCTTTTCTTCTAACTCTTGTTTACCCTTTGGTTTCTTTAAATTTACATTCTCTTCAGGGGATTCTGGAGCTGGTATAAGCCAATGTCTGTAAAGCTTTGCTTAGTATGAAGCAATTTAAGACCAATTAAAAAGAAAGTTCTACTTATAATGGCTATGACAGAGGTCAAGCAGTACATTTACCTTTTCTAGATAGAGTTATTTACATGTACTAGGAAGCATACCTCATAATTGTACTGGTTTAAATAAATTCCACTTCATAAAAATATAATTTTAGTACTTAGATGATTTAAAAAAAACCTCCGTGAGAACACATGCTCATATGTGCAATTTTGAGTATGCAGGTCAGAGGATGACTGATACCTAAGTTACCAGTCCTTGCTTATGGTCTCCTGTTCACTGCTCTGTATGCATGCTAGCTGGCCTGCATGCTTCAGGTAATGCCAGTGATTTTCCTGTCTGGGCCTCTCGTATGGGCTGGGATAACAGACCTCAACTGTGTCCAGTTTTGCATGGGTTTACTCAAACTCAGCTCTCATGCTTGTAAGACAAGTATTTTTAACCACTGAGGCATCGCCAAGCCTTGATTATTTTACAGACAAAAACATAATTACAAAAAGACTAACTTAGGGGACTGAGGGTATAGCTGAGTGGTAGAGTGCTTGCCTAGCATTCAGCTTTGGGTTGTATGATTAACAATGAAAGGGGGAAATTTACTCACAAGAAAATTACACATATAGCAGTAGAGTTCAAAAGAAAATTAAGATTTTAATGTGTAGCTTTTATTTATTAAACTAATTACTTTGGATAGCAATATCTAAATTAAAAGTGTGTTTATTGACTGGCACTACATTAAACAAGTCCAGAATAAGACTCCCAGCTCTTTGGGGGAATTTATATTATGTAGATTTACCTTGAGTTTTATATTATGCAGATTTCCCACATTTCCCTTTATTTATCATTGACAAACTCCAATCCACTCAGTTTTATATGGTGATAGGAATCAAGTCTAGGACTGTTTGCATGATAGGCAAGCATTTTTACCAACTAAGCCACATTATTAGCTCTGAAGAAGTTGCTGCTCCTTCCTCCTTTTTTTTTTTT
>JADRCC010531496.1:0-11566 GCA_019843855.1 Hylomyscus alleni
AAAAAAAATGTGAGAATGAAATATAGTTCACAGTTGTGGTCTATTCTCATTTGAGTTTACTATATTAGAGAACTCTAGAGAGACTCGTAACACTGTACATTCCATCAATGAATTTGTGTAGAAAACTGATATCATCTGATTTTTATTTCTGCTCTTTATAACTGCATCCAAGACTATGTCAAGGCATTCCTCTGCATTTGTTGGGTTTCAGAGTCTCAAACTTTCATGGACTCTCAATCTCTCTCCAAGTTTCCAGAAGAAACCAATAACTTGCAATGTATTTCAGCCTCCAGATTAGACCATAGAAACAATTATTGTTAATGAAAACAGACCACAGAGTCAACTAAAACAGGGCTCATATGGGTTTACAGAGATTGAAGCATCAGTCACAGAGCCTGCATGGTCTGCCCTAGGTCCTTTCCATATCCATTATGGTTGTATAAGTTGGTGTTCTTATGGGATTCCTAACAATGGAAGTAGGGAGTACCTCTGACTCTTTTGCCTTCTCTTGGGACCCTATTTTTCTACTGGGTTCCTAAGCCCAGCCTTGAAATAAAGGTTTATGCCTAGTCTTATAGTAACTTATGTTATATTTGGTGATATCCCTGAGAGGCCTGCTCTGATTTTGAAGTAAAATGGAAGAAAAATGGATCTGGGGGTGAGGAGAGGTAGTAGGAAGGACTGAGAAAAGTAGAAGGATGGAAAACTGTGGTCAGAATGTATTGTATGAAAGAAGAATATAAGAAGTGAAAATGAGCCAGGTGGTGGTGGCACATGCCTTTAATCCCAGCACTTGGGAGACAAAGGCAGGCAGATTTCTGAGTTCGAGGCCAGCCTGGTCTATAGAGTGAGTTCCCGGACAGCCAGGGCTATACATACAGAGAAACCCTGTCTCAAAAAAAAAAAAAAAAAAAAAAGTGAAAATGAAATTTGTGTTGGAATGCAGTATTAAAAAAAGTGCTGTTTTATTTTACTCATATACTCTAGTCAATTTTTTTTAAAGTTTTTGACTCGTGATTTCTTTTTACTTAACACATTTTTTACACAAGCCCAAGAAACAGGAGTATGAAATAGGTATATAAATCAAACATTCACTCATAATAAATCACAAGGAAATTTATCATAAAAATTCTTTGCTATTAAAGGTCAAAGAAAATTTTATACAAATGGGATGGATGAGATTGTTTATTTTTACATACAAAATAAAACCCTGGCTGAATACTTGGTATTATAGGTCAAAGATCATCTTCAATGTTCATTAGAGCAGATCGAGAATTTGGTTTTATAATCATCAATGCTAAAAATACTTTGTATAAGTAACAGAATTGTTTAGGACTACTTTAAAAATTATTTGAAATCCTTTCTTAATGTCAATCCAAATTAATAATGTTTTGTTTATGAAACTCAATTAAAACAACAATTTTTTAAAAATCAAACATTCGAACACAATGCAATCCAATTACATTCTAATTTAGTACTAGGTATGACAACAAGAAAATGTTAATTTTTTGTAATTAATCATTTTCTTTCTATAAGAATAACAAAGTGTATGCCAAGTAGATCCATGGAAATTCATAACACACCATAGTCTAAATTCTAAGCTAAGGTGTTTCAGTCTGAGTTAATTGGCTTTCCAAAGCCTTAAGGCATACACAGTGTAGAATATGCACACTGTGTGTTCACAGGTAAAGCTGCAAGAAAATCATGTAATGAAATAGTTTGGGGAGAAAGAACTCAGATTCATAACACATTTAATTTTGTTTTGTGGTCAGAAACCTCTTGCTTTGTCAAATAAGTCATGACCCACACACTCAATGACATAAGAAGTGTGATCTTAGTCCACAATCATCTCATCGTACTTGGTAAATGTAGCAGGAATGGAGGGGCCACCTCTATGGAAACACTGGGGTTGTGCAGCTGCAAACGCACCTCCTGCAGGAGGACCAAGGATTGCTGAAGGAGACAATGCTAGCCGATAGGGAACTGCTGTTTAGAAGAGATGCTTTTTTGGGACCAGTGGGGTGCTGGTGGAGGTTATTAAAGGAGCTTGCTGTAGTGTTCAAATGAGCATTTCTCACCTGCTCCTGGAGTCTGTGTCCTTGACTCCTCCGTTCCACATTACGTCCAACCCCTAAGGAAGGGCAGGCAGGGTCAGGTGGTGAGCAGTCCAGAGCACAGGTCGCAGGTAAACATCTGTAAGGATTCCCACTAGACTCTGATAAAACGGGGGTGGGTTTGCCCTTGGACAGAAGGAATGCTTTCTAGTCTCTACTATTTGTATTAGCGGCTGGACCCTCAGACAGAGAAGTTGGCCTTGCCTACAGTGGAAAACACAGAGACCAACACATTCTTTCATTCAGAGTCCACCCAGCTAAGCCCAGCACATGGTGGGGAACCCTATGGATATTTCCCTTCACCAACAACCTCACTCGAGGCAAGTGATTGTGCTGAAGGGGGCAGAAGCTTAGGACTACGTTTCTCATAGATGCTGAATCTCTTTGTCTCAAATGCTATTACATTTGGCAGTCAATCTGCTTTGATTTCCCTGCACTCTAGATCCTACCCCATAACGGTAATCCCTTTAAAAATTACTATAAAATAAAATGAATTACAAATGACAGGTGCATACTTACAGTGCAGCCTTGCTGTGTCACTTCTGTGTGTAATGAAGGAAAAGGAAGAAGAGAAGAAAATCTTCATGCCCTTAGACTTCAATAAGATTGAAATATTTTCAAACAGATTCTTTTAAGTAAGCAGGAAATCAGTACTTGGGATAAAGTCTCACTTTGCTTGTACTTATACTTTATTTGCACTGAGGAAATACTCTAGATAGGGAAGTCATAAAACATGCCACCATGGAGAATGCAAGAACCATCTTACCTTTTATTCCCTCTTTGCAAGAACTGTGAGCTTGTACGCGAAGTACCGGCTGCTGTCATTCCTTGGAGGAAAACGTGGGGAGTGTCTCATTGGAATTGAGAACACTTGTCATGGAAAGCAGAGTGAAGCTTTTTACACTTTCCTTACATAAGGGAAATGAAAGCAATGCTGTAGGGAAATCACCATGAGTGGTAACATATGATAAACAGTTGTTGGTTGAAATTTTTTTCTTGTATTGACCTGGAAAATATTTGTGACTAATTTAGAAGCTTTTCTTTTCTTTGTCCTTACTATTGGCCAAAATATATTAGGATATACTGAAAAATATTTTTCAATATGATGGCATTTAAATTTGGATTCAGAATATAAGCAAGAGATAGAGGAAATCCTTGAAGATTTTGGCCACAAATGATGTTTCAGAGTTTACCCTAAAACTGAAGTAGAATTCCTTCCAAGCAACACCATCACTATTTTTTTTTAAATTGGATATTTTATTTGTTTACATTACAAATGTTATTGCCTTTGCCAAATTCCCCTCTGCAAATCCCCTTCCCACTCTCCCTCCCCCCTGCTTCTATGAGGGTGCTATCTTACCAACCTACCCACTCCTGCCTCACCACCCTAACATTCCTCTATACTGGGGCATTAAGCCTTCACAGGACCAAGGGCCTCCCCTCCCAGTGATGCCAGATAAGGCCCCTTTAGCTCCTTCAGTATTTCCCCTAACTCCTCCATTCGCGTCCCTGTGCTTAGTCTGATGATTGGCTCCGAAGATCCACCTCTGTATTGGTCAGAATCTGGCAGAGTCTCTCAGGAGACAGCTGTATCAGGCTCCTGTCAGCAAGCACTTCATGGCCTCAGCAATCGTTATCTGGGTTTGATGTCTGCATGTGGGATGGATGCCCAGGTGGAGCTGTCTCTGGATGGCCTTTCCTTCAGTCTCTGTTCCACTCTTTGTCCCTGTATTTACTTTAGACAGGAGCAATTCTGGGTTAAAATTTTTTTAGTGGGGTGTCCACATCCCTCAACCAGGGTGCTATGCCTAACCACTGAATATAGTTTCAACGGGTGCTCCCACCCCTTTGTGGGGTATTTCAATTAATGTCATCTCCATGGGGTCCTGGGAGGCTCTTGCTTTCCTGGCATCTGAGACTTTCTAATTGCTACCACCAGTTCCCCATACCCCACTGTTACACACCTCTGTTCCATTTCCTGGCTCTCTGTACATCTCCTCCATCTCCTCCCATACGTGATTCTGCCCCTCTTTTTCCTCTTCCACTCCTCTCTCCCTCCCAAGTCCTTCTCACCCTCTACTTCCCCTGATTATATTTTTCCCCCTTCTAAGTAGGACTGAAACATCTACACTTTGGTCTTCCTGCCTCTTTAACTTCATATAGTTCATGACTTGTATTGTGGGTATTCCATCCTCTTTGCCTAATATCTACTTATCAGTGAGTACATACCATGTGTGTTCTTTTGTGACTGAGTTACTTCACTCAGGATGATATTTTCTAGATCCACCCATTTGCCTGCAAATTTCATGAACCCATTGTTTTTTAATAGCTGAGTAGTACTTCACTGTGTAAATGTACCACATTTTCTGTAACCATTGCTCTGTTGAGGGACATCTGAGTTGTTTCCAGCTTTTGGCTATTATAAATATGGCTGCTATGAGCATAGTGGAGTATGTGTCCTTATTATATGTTGGAGCATCTGCTGGGAATATGCCTAGGAGTGGTATAGCTGGATCCTCAGGTAGTACTATGTCCAATTTCCTGAGGAATCACCAGACTGATTTCCAGAGTGGTTGTACCAGCTTGCAATCCCACCAGCAATGAAAGAGTGTTCCTCTTTCTCCACCACCTCTCCAGCATCTACTCTCACCTGAGTTTTCAATCTTAGACATTCTGATTGGTGTGAGATGAAACTTCAGGGTCGTTTTGATTTGCATTTCCCTGATGTCTAAGAGTATTGAGCATTTCTTTAGATGCTTCTCAGTCATTTGAGATTCCTCAGTTGAGAATTCTCTGTTTAGCTCTGTTCTCCATTTTTTGATAGGGTTATTTGTTTCTCTGGAGTCTAACTCCTTGAGTTCTTTATATATACTGGATATTAGCTCTCTATTGGATGTAGGATTGGTAAAGATCTTTTCCCAATCTGTTGGTTGCTGTTTTGTCCTTTTGACAGTGTCCTTTGCTTTACAGAAGCTTTGCAATTTTATGAGGTTCCATTTCTTGATATTTGACCTTAGAGCATAAGCCATTATTGTTCTATTCAGGAAATTTTCCCCTGTGCCCATGTACTCGAGGCTCTTCCCCACTTTTTCTTCTTGGATTCAGTGTATCTGGTTTTGTGTGGAGGTCCTTGATCCACTTGGACTTGAGCTTTGTACAAGGAGATAAGAATGGATCGATTTGCATTTTTCTACATGTTGACTGCCAACTGAACCAGCACCATTTGTTGAAAATGCTGTCTTTTTTCCACTGGATAGTTTTAGCTCTTTTGTCAAAGATCAAGTGACCATATGTGTGTGGGTTCATTTCTTGGTCTTCAATTCTATTCCATTGATAACACCATCACCATTATCATTATGAATTATGATTCCTGTCCTTAAAGTATCATAGATCAGCTATACATTTACTCTATTACAAATAGCCCTTTGTCATTGCAAACAGATTTCAGCAAGCTACAACAACATGAGAATTTGATTGACCTAAGACTGATGGCAATGCATGGATTGAACTTTAGAGGTATCTGAAGTTCCAGAGATGTGCTTAGGGTCACAGCTTCATGACTCCAACAGAGTGATTAATACCCAGGAGGCTTTGAAGGTACAAAAGCAGTTCCTCTGTACCAACCTTAGTACAGTGATCACTCATCCCAAGTTTAATATATTTGGGAAATACCATCAGGCTAAATACCAGCCACCCTCTCTATAATCAAGAGAGTCAAGACAAAGTTGAAAAAAGGTGCCCAGTGAGAAATTGTAGAGCTCATTGTGACTAGGAGAGGCCCTTGGAACTCAAAGAAGAAATCCTACCTAGGTAGAGTTAACTCTGATATACATGCAGCAACAGCGCAAACCACAGGAAAATCAGAAGTCAACAAGTTCAAAGGACCTCTTCTCTCATGAATTTTTGAGCCCTAGTTTTACTTCATTTTTAAATTTTTGATATTTTTTACTTGTTATTATCTCAGTTAGGTTTTCTGTTTCTGAAGAGACACTATGACCACAACAACTGTTTTATAGAAAATTATTTAACAGGGGCTGGCTTACAGCTCAAAGGTACAATCCATTATTTTCATGGCAGCATTCGTGCAGACATAGTGCTAGAGGGGTACCCAAGAGCTTTACAAATTAGATTAGCAGGAAGCAAGAAAAGAGGATGAAACTGGCCTAGCTAGAGAATCTGAAATCTTAACTCCCTCTCCCCAGACCATTAAGACTGTACATACTTCACCAAGGCCCCACCTCCTAACAGTGCCACTCTCTATGAACCTATATTTTTTCAAACAATGTATTTTGATTCCCCATCCTCAACTACTCTTAGGTCCTATTCACCTCCTTACTCACCCATGATCATATTCTTTCTGTATATATCTGTATATATAAAATACTGAAAAATCAAAACAAACAGCACAAAAGACAAAACATACTAAGCAAATCCAAAACTACTACAACAACAACAACCACAAGCTGCCAAAGACATGAACTCCATTTTTGACAGGAGTATGGCCATTTTCCTTATGATTTTATTGGTGCTGAATTAGTTGCCTGTGATTGGTTTTAAATATACTTCTTTACCTTCAATGCTTGATAATATTGCTGTTACAGCAGATTGTTTATTCCTTGATGAGCAGTACTGAAAATTTAGACTACTTATGAGGTTTTTAATGAGATTTCCACCAAAACATATGGAAAGAGATATCGAAACAAACTGACATGCAAATTGGAACCCAGATAGTAAAGAAAGATAAAAAAGTAAATTACTTTCAGAAGATCATAATACTTAGTTACCAAACTCCAGATACACAAAGAGGTACAATCCCAGGTAAATGTTTTAAAGTTGTTTTGGTAAACATGATCAAAGAGCTGAAACAGAATAAAATTAAGTGAAAATACTCACTTCAGGAGATAGAGAAAAGAGTCAGAAAATCATACATCCTAAAAAGAAGGAAATGGAGGAGACAAACAGCAAAATAGTTGAAGAAATTAAAAAATGGTATTTTTTTTCTCAAAATAAGGTAATATGCCTAGGGCTTTATTTATGTTACATAACTGCTTCGTCTCCAAGAGTACTTCCAGTTCCTGAGAGATTGATATTTAAATTTATTTTTAAAAAGTAGAAGTGTTGGAAAGGAAAAAGTCAAAGAACAAAATTCAAACATAGTGGAAAGAATTAGTAATAGATTCAGCCAAGCAGAAGAAAAAAATGCCAGGGACTGAGCACAAAGCCAATGAAATATTGCACCCCAACACCAGTTAGGGGGGCAGTGTGCATGGGAGAAGGTCCAGATACTTAAGAATCCATGGGCTACACAAGTTATATGCAAAAAAACCAAAAAAACATAGGGAGTTTTTCAATGACGTTACTATATAAATTTTACACCACATTTAGAACCTTTAATAGTCATGACTGGAGAGGAATATCACTTTGACATATTGTACTCAAGATACCAATGTAACAACTGAAGAAGCAATATTAAAAGTTGTAAGAGAAGGATGTAAACTGACACACAGAGGCAGAAACAACAGAATAACTTGAGTTCTTATCACCACCTTAAGGTCCTGAAAGAATGATGGAATATATTTCAAGCTCTCAAGTTAAATAACTGCCAACCAAGAGTGCTATATTCAGCAAAGCTATCTTTTCAAACTGTTGAAGTAAGGATATTTCAAGACAAGTACAAATTAGGGTAGTTCATGAGTTCTAGTGTTATAGAAGGAATACTATATACAGAGAAATAAATATAGTCCCCATCACAAGCACACAGAAAAGAATAAATTTCACAGAAGAAACAGATGAACAAAGTAAAGTGAGGAAAGAATCCATCATGTCAAACACAATAAACCTAAAAAGAATCTAGGACTAATAAAAGATTAAACAAAAAGCAATCCAACCAACCATACTAATGATGGACAAAATTATTAACATTAGCCAGCATTCATTTTGAATATAATTTTGAATGTAAATGGATTTCCCTCACCAATGAAAAGATGCCAACACCTTGCTGGCCGATAAGAAACTGGAGCCCAATATCTGTTATATAGAAGTAATAGGCATCACTATTAATGACACCAATAGAATCAAAGACAGAGAACAATCTGTCAAGAAAAGGAAATGAAAAATAAATCTTGCATAGGTCTTCTGACCTATGGTGGATTATTGATCTAATAATCCACCTATAGAGTGGATTATTAGATCAATAGAGTGGATTATTAGATTAATCCACCTAAGAGGTTATAACAATTGTAGATATATTTACACCCAGTGTTGTAGCTCTCAATTTCATAAAACAAATACCAGTGTCCACATGAATCCTGATAAAATGATAGTAGGTGATTTAAATATGTTCATCTTTTCATAGAAGATCCAAGCTAAAAATCAACAAAGGGAAAACTCTAAGTTAAACTGTATCATACATCAAATAATCTTTTTTTTTTCTGAGAAAGGGTTTCTCTGTGTAGCCTTGACTGCCCTGGAACTCACTTTGTAGACCAGGCTGGCCTTGAACTCAGAAATCTGCCTGCCTCTGCCTCCCAAGTGCTAGGATTAAAGGCGTGCAACACCAACAACCAGCAAATAATCTTAATTATCTTCAGAATATCCCACCCAATGAATAGAGAATACACATTTCTTTTGGCTATACATGGTACCTTCTCTAAAATAGTCTAGGCCACAAATTAATCTTACCAATTACAGAAGGATCAAAATAAGATCCTATATTGTATTAAATCATGGAGCAATAATAATGTAAATCAATTTTAAGATAAAATAGACTAACATTGGATACTAAACAGTCAGTGGGTCATTAAAGTATTCGGAGAGGAAGTAAAATTCCTTTAGACACAAACAAAACTGAAAGGATAATTTATAACAATCTGGAAGGATGGAAGGGAGGGGTATTTTGTCTCTACATACTAGAAGGCAAAACATAGAAAACCATCAAGCTAACAGAATACTCTGTGGCAACTCTTTTGTTGGGTATCTAAATTCTGTTCATAAGAAAAAACCTTTTGGCAAGATTGGCACCATTTTTACTATATTAATCCTGCCAATCCATGAGCATAGGAGCTCTTTCCATCTTCTGAGATCTTCTTCAATTTCTTTAGTCACACCAAGGTATTTTATATTATTTGTGACTATTGTGAAGGATGTTGTTTCCCTAATTTCTTTCTCAGCCTGTGTATCCTTTCTGTAGAGGAAGGCCACTGATTTGTTTGAGTTAATGTTATATCTAGCTACTTTGCTGAAGTTGTTTAACAGGTTTAGGAGTTCTCTGGTAGAATTTTTGGGGTCACTTAAATATACTATCTTATCATCTGCCAATAGTGATATTTTGACTTGTTCCTTTCTAATTTGCATCCCTTTGATCTCCTTTTGTTGTCTAATTGTTCTGGCTAGGACTTCGAGTACTATAATGAATAAGTAAGGAGAGAGTGGGCAGCCTTGTCTAGTCCCTGATTTTAGTGGAATTGCTTCAAGTTTATCTCCATTCAGTTTGATGCTGGCTACTTGTTTGCTGTATATTGCTTTTACTGTGTTAAGGTATGAGCCTTGAATCCCTGATCTTTCTTAAGACTTTTATCATGAAAGGGTGCTGGATTTTGTCAAATGCTTTCTCAACATCTCATGAAATTATTATATTTTTTCCTTTGAGTTTGTTTATATAGTAGATTACGTTGATGGATTTTCATATATTGAACTATCCCTGCATCTCTGGATCCCTACTTGATCATGATGGATTATCAGTGATGTGTTCTTGGATTCTGTTTGATTCAATGCAATCCCCATCAAAATTCCAAATCAATTCGTCACAGACTTAGAAAGAGCAATTTGCAAATTCATCTGGAATAACAAAAATCCTAGAATAGCAAAAACTATTCTCAAAAATAAAAGACCTTCTGGTGGAATCATCATCCCTGACTTCAAGCTACATTACAGAGCAATTGTGATAAAAACTGGATGATATTGGTACACTGACAGGAAGGTAGATCAATGGAATAGAATTGAAGACCCAGAAATGAACCCACATACCTATGAACACTTGATCTTTCACAAAGGAGCTAGAATCATCCAGTGGAAAAAAGACAGCATTTTCAACAAATGGTGCTAGATCAACTGGCAGTTAGCATGAAGAAGAATGCAAATTGTTTCATTCTTATCTCCTTGTACAAAGCTCAATTCCAATTGGATCAAGGACCTCCACTTAAAACCACATACACTGAAACTAATAAAAAAGAAAATGGGCAAGAGTCTTGAGCACATGGACACAGGGGAAAATTTCCTGAACAGAACACCAATAACTTATGCTCTAAGATCAAGAATTGACAAATGGAACCTCATAAAATTACAAAGCTTCTGTAAAACAAAAGACACTGTCAATAGGACAAAAAGAACCAAATAACCCTATTAAAAATGGGGTATAGAGCAACACAAAGAATTCTCAACTGAGGAATACTGAATGGCTGAGAAGCACCTAAAGAAATGTTCAACATCCTTAGTCATCAAGGAAATGCAAATCAAAACAACCCTGAGATTTCACCTCACACCAGTCAGAATGTCTAAGATTGAAAACTCAGATGAGAATAGATGCTGGCTAGCTGGTGGAGAAAGACAAACACTCCTTTATTGCTGGTGGGATTATAAGCTGGTACAGCCACTCTGGAAATCAGTCTGGTGATTCCACTGGAAACTGGACATAGTACTACCTGAAGATCCAGCTATACCACTCCTGAGCATATACCCAGAAGATGCTCCAACATGTAATAAGGACACATGCTCCACTATGTTCATAGCAGCCTTATTTATAATAGCCAGAAGCTGGAAAGAATCCAAATGTCCTTCAATAGAAGAATGGATACAGAAAATGTGGTACATTTACACAATAGAGTACTACTCAGCTATTAAAAACAATGACTTCAATGAAATTCGCAGGCAAATGGATGGATCTAGAAAATATCATCCTGAATGAAGTAACTAAGCCACAAAAGAACACACATGTATGCACTCACTGAAAAATGGATATTAGCTCAGAAGCTCAGAATACCCAATATACAATTAAAAACCACATGAAACTCAAGAAGAAGGAAGGCTAAATTGTGGATAGTTTGATCTTTCTTAGAAGATGGAACAAAATGCCCAGGGAAGGAGTTATGGAGACAAAGTTAGGAACAGAGACTAAAGGAATGACCATCCAGAAACTGCCCCACCTGGGGATCCATCCCATATACAATCACCAAACCCAGACACTATTGTGGATGTCAACAAGTGCTTGCTGACAGATGCCTGTTATAGCTGTCTCCTGAGAGGCTCTACCAGTGCCGGACAAATACAGGAGTAGATGCTCACATCCAAATATTGGAGGAGCTAGAGAAAGGATCCAAGGACCTGAAGGGGTTTGCAGCCCCATAGGAAGAACAACAATTTAATCTAACCAGTACCCCCAGAGCTCTGAGGGACTA
>JADRCC010531505.1:0-10913 GCA_019843855.1 Hylomyscus alleni
CCACCAGATCATACTCGGTTGCTGTGTGTGTTTGCCAGAGCAAATCTGGGACCTCACATACACTAAGCAGCATGTTGTTATACTTGGGAGTTCCAGGAATTCTTGATGTATATCTAGATTGGAGGTGACAGTATTATTTCTTTCTAGTCTATCTGCCTCCAAATTCTTTTACTTGCATATTGCCTAAATAATAAGTTAACACTTTGAGTGTGATGTTAAATGTGAGTAATTTAAGATTACTCTTCTAAATGGGTCATTGAAGATATTTTTGCCTGTTCTCCGGATTTACAAGAAAACATCTAGTATCTCACCATGAGGATTGTTTACCAGTTTTTGAAAACAATTATCCTTTATTAGGTTGGGGAAATAATCCGTTTGTATTTTATATGATTTTTATCATGCTGATGAATGCCCCATGTATGATTGTGTGTCTTCTCATTTAGTCTTCTAGTAATACAGTGAATTATATTCATTGATTTTGAGTGATTCACAAAACTCTGAATTCCAAGGATAATGCTGTTGTTGTTGTTGTTGTTGTTGTTGTTGTTGTTGTTTTCTTTTTGAGACAGGGTTTCTCTGTGTAGCCCTGGCTGTCCTGGAACTCACTCTATAGACCAGGCTGGCCTTGAACTCAGAAGTTCACCTGCCTCTGCCTCCCAAGTGCTGGGATCAAAGGCGTGTGCCACCACTGCTCAGTGGTGTTATCCTTTTTTATATACTGTTAGTTTTGATTTTTTTAGTATTGTGTTAGGGATTTTTGTGTCTGTTCATAGATTTTTTTTTCTTTCACTTTCTTTTTTGTAATAATATATATAAAACATATGTAGATATTTGTCTTAGTTAGGGTTACTATTGCTGTGACAAAGCACCATGGCCAAAACAACTTGGGGAAGGAAGGGTTTATTTGTCTCACATTTCTACATCACTGTTCATCATTGCAGAAAGTCAGGACAGGAACTCAACAGGACAGGAACCTGGAGGCAGGAGCTGATGATAAGGGGCCAATGGAGGGATGCTGCTTCCTAGCTTGCTCCCCATAGCTTGCTTAGCCTACTTGTTCCTGCTCATGAGGATTCTTATTCTAGATATAGATTTTCTTCCCTGCATTGCTATTACTGAAATTACCATCTATAGACTGCAAAATGTTTTATCCACTGCCATAGTGTCTCACATAGTATTGCTTCTGGTCAAAGAACTCAGTTCATAGCAAAATAAACTTGCTAAGGTCTCTGAGTGTCTGGGGTTGTCTCTAGAGTGGTCTCAAAAGTGCTATGCCCCACTCATGCATTATGGTGCTGGGCAGAGGTCATCTCAGGCATGGTGTATGACCCACCCTACCCCCACCCCCAGGCCTGCGTAGCACCCCATTACTGATCATCTCTGGCCTGGTTCTTTTTGTTGTTTTTGTTTTGTTTTTTGTTTTCTTTTGTTTTTAATTAGATGTTTTCTTTATTTACATTGCAAATTTTATCCCCTTCAAACTCTCCCATCCCATCCCCTCTCTCCCTGCTCACTAACCCACCAGTTCCTGCTTCCCTGTCCTGGCATTCCCCTATACTGGGGCATCAAGCCTTCACGAGACCAAGGGCCTCTTCTCTCATTGATACCCCACGAGGCCATCATCTGCCACATATGCTTCTGGAGCCATGGGTCCCTCCATGTGTACTCTTTGGTTGGTGGTTTAGTCCCTGGGAGTTCTAGGGATACTGGTTTGTTCATATTGTTGTTCCTCCTATGAGGCTGCAAACCCCTTCAGTTCCTTGGGTCCTTTCTCTAGCTCCTCCATTGGGGACCCTGTGCTCAGTCCAATGGTTGACTGAGAGCATTCACCTCTGTATTTGTCAGGCACTAGCAGAGCCTCTCTGGAGACAGCTCTATCAGTCTCCAGTCAGCCAGCACTTACTGGTATCCGCAGTAGTGTCTGGGCTTGGTAACTGTATATGGGATGGATCCCTATGTGGGACAGTCACTGGATGGCCTTTCCTTCAGTTTCTTCCCCAAACTTTGTCTCTGTATTTCCTACCATGGGTATTTTGTTTCCCCTTCTAAGAAGGACCAAAGTATTCACATTGTCGTCTTCTTTCTTCTTGAGTTTCATGTGGTCTGTGAATTGTATCTTAGGTATTCCAAACTTCTGGACTAATATCCACTTATCAGTGAGTGCATGCCATGTTGTTCTTTTGTGATTGGGTTACCACACTCAGGAAGTTATTTTCTAGTTCTATCCATTTGCCTAAGAACTTCATGAATTCATTGTTTTTAATAGCTGAGTAGTACTCCATTGTGTAAATGTAGCACATTTTCTGTATCCATTCCTCTGTTGAGGGACATCTGGGTTCTTTCCAGCTTCTGTCTATCATAAATAAGGCTGCTGTGAACATCGGGAATGTTAGGCTACTAATCATTCAGATGTTCAGAGGTCAGAACACTGAGCATAGACAGCCTCTCTCCTCTCTGTCACCTACTGACACACATCTCACACACCAGTCACACTTGCAATGCCTCTGGGGCAGGCCATTAAACTTTTTTTTTTCTTTGTAGCCTTGGCTGTCCTGGAACTCACTCTGTAGACCAGGCTGGCCTCGAACTCAGAAATCCACCTGCCTTTGCCTCTGCCTCCCAAGTGCTGGGTAAACATTTTTTAAATGGTTTTATTTGTATTTTTCCAATTTCATAAATATATATAATAGCTTTGGCTCATTTTCACCCCACATTCAGACACTACATTCAGACACCCACATTCACACACAACATCAGGATGTTGGTGATAATGCAAAGATTAAATGTGTAGCTTAGCAAATCATAGCAAATAATTCTGGATTCCATATACAATGGTAGATGAGAAAGCTGTGTCCATATGGCCCAATTAAGGAGAAGACTGAGAACAAGGATAAATAGACTTTATTTCGAGATGAGAGGAAGAGCTTCAGAATTTCACAAGGTATTGATGAGATACCTGCAGAGTATGCGAAACCATTTGGGCAATCCACACAAAAGAAGCCTTGTCAAACACAGCTCCAGGCATACAGTTACCCGGTACAGGATAGAGAAACAAACAAACAAACAAGAGACTGGCAACCCTATCTTCATGACAAGCCTACAGCCCTAACAGGCTTTAAACCCAGTTGCAGGTTTTGGTGAGAGAGTGATTCCTCTGTTGTGTCAGAAGTAGAAAGGGATACCACATCACCGAGCTGAATGATGAAGAGAGAAGGAGCCAGGCACTATGTTGAGAAAGAACATAGTGTTTGAACCTGAATTAACTTGCGAGTCTGATAATGGGAACAGGTATAATAGAGGAAGCCTGAATTTAATCTGCAGTCCCAAGGAAAGAAAAGGCCTTGGGGTGGGAGACAGTTGTGGAGAGTGGTGGGGTGGGCAGATGATAGCAAGTGAAAAGGATAGATGGCTTAAAGAACAACTTGGACAACGAACTACCAGGGAAAGGGAGCCTTGCCCTTGGTTGCTGGGAGATGATCTCATTGGATGAGATTAACCCTGGAGTTTAATAGCCCTGTGACAAAATTAGGCAGGTGAACCAACCTCCAGAGCCATCTATCTGCCCTGTCATTAACAGAGAGCCTGAAACCTCTAAAGCTCCAGGGATCTACTTGATACCCATGGATGCACCTCTATCAAGGTGACTGAATTATTTAGGATGTCTCAGAGGTAGGAAGAAAGGTCTATTGCCTATAGAGGTCTCAATGCTGTGGCTGCTTCCTATATACAAAACACACTCAGGAAACACTCAAACTGGATCATTAGTTATCTCAGGGGGTACAATCTGAGGAATCTAGACAAGATGAGAGAACCTGCTCAGCCCACAGACTACAAAGCTAAGTGAGGCCATCAGAAACCAGTGGTAGGCAGAGAAGGCAAAAGCTATTGAAAGAAGACAGTTCTGGCAGATTTCAGATGCCTTTTAAACTTGGGCTCAATACCAGTATAAACCATAGAGAAAAAGGAGCCCACAAAGTTCAACTAGCCATACCCCCATGACCATAATCAGTCTACTATGTCTAATCGCCAGCTCCCAGATAGCTTGCTCCAGCATCTTCCCCCTTTTCTTGCTCCTGCTCTTCTATTGCTTCATTACATTTTAGAATATTTTCCAGCACCATAGTTAATACTATGCATTTTTAATTCTCTTTTATACATTCATTCAATTTATCATACATGTTTTTCATTATTAGGCCATCTTTTTTTCTTTGCTTTCTTTGATTTTTTTTTTCTTTCTTGACACTTGTGTTTACACCTTTCCCTCTTTCTGCTATGATTTTAGTAGTGTTATTGGGGATTTTTGTTGTTATCATTTTCTTTAAAATTCATTTTTTTTATTTTGTGGATTCAAATCTGAGGTTGGACTTATTATTGAGATTCTTACTATTTAGAATTTTTTCCTTGTTCCTTCTTTTTAAAAGTGTTTTTGCTAATTACTTTCTTTTTTCTCTTCAGTCACATTTTTTCTCCCGTCCCGTTCTCATGTTCTCATGCCTCATTCAAGTCCCCTAGCTTCCTCCATTTGACACCCTCCCCTGCCCCCTTACCTCACTCACTTCCCACCTTCACACGTAGCCTCAGTAATCAGAGCAACCCATTCTACATAGTTTCGCTACTTTTTGTAATCATTGGGATTTATTGGTGGGGTTTAATCAGTTTCTCCTGTTTTATATATCTTGTATAGTCTAATGATACTCTTAGTATTGTTTGTCTTCTTCTCACTGAGTGGGCTTCGAGAAGGAGACCTCAAAAGAAAGGTGCTCAATAAGAAGACATCCCACTCCTACCTCCCACAAAAAAAAAAATTAAACAGACAGCCAAATAAGCAAATTATTTAAAAGGAACACATGAAGTATGAAAACGCAAGGCAATGTAGCTCCTCCAAAGGACTGTAAGTCTTCAACCATTGAGTACAAAGATACTCAAAAAGATAAAGTACCAGAAAAAAAAAGTTTAAAATGTTAATAGTAAAAATGAGCCAGGAGTTCAAAGAGGATACAAATAAACAAGTGGATTCCCTCCAGAACCCGGAATGGGGATCAGAATCACAAAGAAAAAAGTCATAAAAATGAATGAGACAGTTGACATTTGGATGGAAGTCACCAGCAAGGAAGAAGATCCAACAAGGAACTTGAAGTTTCAAAGGATAGAAAAATCATCAGATGGAAATGCTACACATAAAAAACTCAGTGAGCCAATGCAAAACACTGAAAATCACTACACACCTGATTTAGCAGAAGAAAGACTACCAGCAAAGGAGGAATGGTGGAGGAAATACTGTACTCAAACTGTAAAGGAAAAGAAATGGCCAGTGTCCATGTACCCAGAGAAGCTTTGTGGCTTAGCCTGATTTCTTCCTCAGCAATCCCAGGATGCATTGCTGCTGTCTTGTTAGGTGTCCCACCTGTTGTGGCTTAATGGATTAGCACCTGACTCCAGTTTCCATTAAAGTCTTTGAGGTCGGGGCCTCTTTAACTTACCCTCACTGTTTCCTAGCTGGACCTAGAATAGCACTGTGAGGACATCTTAAGTTTCTGCTGCTTCTCCAGGATGCACAAATCCCTTACTAAGGATTTGACCGCTTCACAGTAGCCTCACAAAGAGAAACGTCACCATCAGAAATGTTCTGGATTTCCAATAAATAAAGGAACAGTAAAGTTATCCAATCAAGTTATTTATATTTGTTCATCGTATTTATGCCACAAACACATTAAAAACTCAAGTAAAACTTAAAGATCCTTAGAATGCTGGGTAGTTGAGTGATAGATGAGCCTCTACATTTTCTCTTTTTATATATAGATTAGTAGTAAAATCACACATTGCTTCAGGACAGAGACAGAGTCTGAGGAGTATCTGGACAGGTGATTCCATCATTAGAATGTACTTATACAACCCTGAATGGGGTTGGCCAATGACCAACATGGGCTCTTGATGCATTGAAGATATAGTGAATCAGTTCTTGGCTAAATTCCATTTGATCTTACAGAAAACTTCTTTTAGACACAGGCATTTTTGCAAACTAATAAGAATAGTATAGCAAATACATATGAACTAGAAATGCATGCTGCACCTAACTGTATTGCTTCCATCTTTGTGCTTAGGAAGGCAGTAGGCTGCTTTCCATTATCATCACCACGAACATGTGTGCTGGGCTGTGCTAAGATGTCACTAAACACTAGGAATTTTCAGTACCATTATAATCCTCTGGGCCACCATCACATCCATCGTCTCTCACTGCCCAGAACGACATAACTATAGCTGAGTATTAAAGTTGGAAACCATGATAATTATTTGCATAAAATGTGGAGCAACAGAAAGCCTAAATTCATCCAAAAAGGCTACAGATAAGAGTGTTGACTTTTGCCAGCCTAGTCTCCTTTGAATTTCCCCTCACCTGTCTTTCGTCTTAGTTTGTATACATACACACACACACACACACACACACATACACACACACACACACACACACACACACAGAGTAATCCTCTTGCCTCAGCTAGAGTTTATAAATTATTTTTTTTTGTTACTCTGGTTTCATACCCCCACTTAAACTAGTTCTAAAACTCCAATAAAATGACTAACAAAAAAATATCCCAGCCACACACCAGTGGGGAGTTTTCAGCATTCTTCCATTTGTGCTTGTTTATAACAAGAAGTGACCACCAGAACCTTTTCTGGACACACCAGGGTACTCCAAGTTTTAATTTCTCACTTTTCAAATTCTATAACAATTCTAAAACAGCTAAAGAGAAACCACCATGTCAAATAAACTAATTGATGATATGTATGGAAAGATGAGGCTCTAGTTCAAATTGCCCAGAGAGTGGCCAAAATTATTAAAGATGTTAAAAATGTTAAAATAAACATTAGGAATAGCTCTTCCATAAAGTTCCTTCTCCATTTCTTGACCAACAATATTAAAAAAAAAAAAAAAGTTAGATGCTGGCAAGATGGTTCAGTGGGTTCATGCTACCAAGCCTGATGATCTGAGTTCAATCCCCAGAAGCCACTTAGTAGAAAAAGAAAACCTACTCCCAAAAGCTGTCTGGGTGGTACTGACCTGCAGGTGGTATTGTGCACTTGGGCTGCACACACTCATACACACACACACACACACACACACAGAGAGAGAGAGAGAGAGAGAGAGAGAGACTGAGAAGGTGGGATAGGGAGGGAAGGAAGGAGAGACAGAGGAGTGGACTGGACTGATAGATTAGCAGTTAACCCAGGTTTGGTTCTCAGGAACCACATGATGTGGAACAATGGTCCGTAACTCCCAATACCCTCTTACAGCTTCTTGAGGCACTACACACATGTGGTGCCCAGACATATATGCAAACAAAACAATTCATACACATAAAATAAGTAAGTCTTTATTAAAAGAATTTACATCTACTTATATTATTATGTGTTAGGGGCACACATGTGCCACATATGTGGGGTTCACAAAACAACTTGCAGGGGTATGCACTTGCCCTCACCATATGAGTCCTGGAGATAAAACTCAGGCTTAGCAGCAAGCTAAGCTGTCTCTTCTAAGAGCCAAGACCTAATAAGGAAGACCATCTTCTTCCTTCACCACTCCCAAACCACCTAAACTCACTTTGTGTGGACTTCTAACACATTTCCCAATGCTTGACTTGCCAAGACACCTGACACGGATGCTGCAAACATCACTGTAATATTTCTCACAATCTAATACACATTAAACTCCAAATTATTAGCCCTAAAGTCCTGAAGACATTAAGAAGGGAAACACTGCAAACGACTAGAATTGTTTCTTCTGTCTAGTAAGGGCAGGATATTGAGAACATTTTGAATCTTAACTGTAAAAGTGAAATCTTGTCTCAGATAAGTCTATATTGCCAAAAATCAGAAAACAAAGAGAATGGCTTGAATCTTTGTGAAGAAAGAGCGGAGGAAGAACCATAGAGTGAAATGTTTTATGTATAAAGTAATACGCAGGGACGGGGAAGGAGAGAGGAAAAGACACAAGGAGGGTGGGTGTGGTAGGACGGGACTGACATTGGGTTATAATAAAATTAGTTTAGAGAATCATTTTGTCTTCTGCATGCTTTTGGAGATATGTGATGATATTAAATTGAGAAAACCATGTAATGTGTTATAAAGGAAACTCAAAAAAAGAGAAAGCAAATTTAAAATGTTTCTTACAGTTCCAGAGATGTTGTTGGTTAACTATTAGAAGGTAATGATTTTTAATGGTTTGGAGCGAGACATAATGGCACACGTCCACAAGTCTAGCACCCAGGAGACTAATGAAGGACTGCTGTAAGTTTGGGGCCACATGCATTACAGAGTGAATTCGGGACCCGAGATAATAGTTAAACTCTAATGAAGGACTGCTGTAAGTTTGAGGCCACATGCATTACAGAGTGAATTCAGGACCCGAGATAATAGTTAAACTCTGTGCTTCTCTCAATTTAATATAATCACACACCACCAAACGTTACCATAATTATACATGCTATATGCCAGGCATAAGTTATTATGTAAGAAAATAATTTGACTGTGCATCTCTAGTGACTTACAGTGTAAAGACAAAGTAACTGCAAGAAACCTTAACTGTATTTATAGTTTCTGAGAGGAAAAAGCCAGTAATTACATTATATCTTCTTGGACTCGAGATGCTATGACTAACTAACATATTTAACTGAGAAATATACTACTAAACCTAAATCCAAAAAAATCAATAGGAATATTTGCCTTTAAAAATAAAAAGACTATGTTTTTCCATTTTTTATTTCTTAAAGTGAGAGAGGAAGAGAAGGAAGGAGTGAACTTAACCTGTGGAGTCACCTCTGCAGTCGTGATTTCCACCTCCATCTTGCTAGGGTATATATACTTGAGAAATGGATTCTGCAGGCACTGTGAGCCTGGCCCAACCGCAGTTAGGAGGAAGAAATCATTCCAGTGAGTGGGACAGTACCAAACAAATAGAACAGGATCTACTCATTGCCAGAGTGGGTCAGTTTGAGCAATAAAAGATAATTATTACTGTAGTTCATTTAATCACATTGAATGCATGAAATAGTCATATGTCCATGTTGACACAAATGCAAAAAAAGAATAAGCATGATAAAGTGAATAGCCTGTATCAGTTTTGAATCCTTTAATCAAAAGTGTTACTATTTTGATTCACTTACTACCAATGAGAAATTGACTTTATAAGTATTGAATACATAGTGTTTCCTGGCTCAAAGAAAGATGCCAAAAAAAAAAAAAAAATGATTCCTTAAACTGTGATAAGGAAATTAAGAATCACTAAATTAAATTCAGGTGTGTTTTCAAATATCCATGAAGAGTTTATGGTTAAGGAGATGAGAAAATTGCAAGGTATCATTAAACTCGAAAGTCTATATAACGAGTTTTGTCATAAAATCTGTAAATATGTTGAAATCCTATCAGACGAAAAGATATTTCAATATAATGTATATCTTCAGAGTTAAAAATCAAAAATTCAAGTGATCAACCCAGATGGAAGCAGATACCCCCTCTATGAGAGACAGAACCAAGTCTTGTGCACAGGTTTCACCATCGGACTTGCTTCAGTCCTACAAAAATGTAGATCAGTCTCTTCTTAAGTTCGAGTTTAATCGCAGGGAAATGGAAATAATTCTATGCGCACTTCACAGATATGAAAAAAGAGTCAGTGTTCTATCTCTAGGCATAAAATTCAAATTTCAGAAGAATATTAGTAGCATAATGTTTGCCATAAGTAGATTGAGACATCAATGACATGTTTTCAAGTTTGACAACGAATCTCTGCGTTGGAATTTTTAGTGAGGTATGTATTTTTCTATGTCTTAACATTTGGGTGTTTTAAAAAGTCAAAAGGTTTTCGATCTTAATAAACGTTTATAAAGGGAGCGCTGGGCGGGGGCGGGGGAAGGAGGGAACTACACCAACGGCTCCAATACAGCCCTTCTTCCAACTTCGCCATTCGGAAATCCGGCTGGATGTAACCTGAGCTCGCTGAGGCCGCCCAGCTCCCGCATCAGCCTGGGTTCGGGACTGCGCGTGCGCGAACGTGGCCGGTGGGGGGGGGCCGGTTCCCCCACCCCAGCCCGCCGCGGGTCCTGAGCGTCGTCGTGACGTCTGTGGAGTTTCAAAGCCTTTTTAAAAAATGTCTCCCAACCGTTACGCGACGACCCTGAGACGCGCTAGCCTGTACGGAAGGGCGGCGAGCTCTTCGGTGGCCTCTGGGGACCCCCGGGCTTTAGCCACTCGCCCCGGGCCGGGCTGCAGCCACCGGGCGGGTCGACTTCCGGCACCCGGAGCAGGAAGGAGAAGCCCGGAGGGGCTCCAACACCGACCAGCGCCCCGGGCGCTGTAGATTCCTCTCGGTGCTCACACCTGATAAACACGCCGCGGTTCGCAGATCGCTAAGCCGAAGGAACAGATGTGCACACTTCCAGGAGCGGCCAGCACCAGCGCTGCCTCCTTTACATTCCTACGTCGCACCTGCCCGGTTACCTTCAAAAGTTGTCTTTTGTCCTTGCAGATCACAAAGCCCTATTGCATCTGATCAGATTAAAGTTCAAGTTCCGTGGATTGGACATTTACGGATAATAAGACGTGCTTCTAAATCTTTAACTTCAAAACGAAAGTGCCGGAAAACACACTTTAAACGTTTAACTTAACAATAAAATGAATTTATTTAGCCCCGGTAGATTATTTTAAGCTAGTGCTATTTAAACAAGTCTGTGTTTCTTATGTGGTATAAGCCCCCAAATACCAGTTTTATTTCTGTTTCATAAATAATTAGTAGTTAAGTGCCATCTACTATAAATCCTGAGCAAAGGAGAATTTGGAGTTTGTGAGTCTTCCTCACAACCTAAGATTAGGTGTGCTTTTACTGTCTTTTCCAGGGATGGAAACTGAGGTGGTGGGAC
>JADRCC010531554.1:0-11522 GCA_019843855.1 Hylomyscus alleni
TAAATGACTCACCAGGAAGAAAAACTCCCATTTTCATGAATGTCGAAGAGTCTGTGTTCTAAGAGAACACATTTATTGATGTATTTATTTGTATCCTTTGGAGTATCTTACTATCATGAAACTCTTCAGTTGGGGCTACTTAGTCACAGAATACGATGATAGTGTTTCAATGAGCTAGTATTAGTCTAAGGTTGTTTTAGTTAGGATTTCTATTTCTGTGAAAAAACACTCTGACAAAAAGCAACTTGGGAGACAAGGATTTATTTCATCCTACAGCTTGTAATCCATTATCCAGAGAAGACAGTGCAGCAACTCAAGGAGTAACCGGGAGTCAGGAGCAAAGTGGAGGCCTTAAGGAGCTCCGGCTACTGACTTGCTCTCTGTGGCTTGCTCGGCCTGTGTTCTCAGAGGACTCGGGAACATTAGCCTAGGAGTGGGGCCACCTTCAATAGGCTGGGCTCTCTCACATCAACCATCAGTCATGGAAACACACTACAGGCTTGCCCACAGACCAATATGGCGGAGGCATTTTCTCAATTTGGGTTCCCTCTTCCAAAATTACTCTAGGGTGTTTCAAGTTCACGTTAAAACCTAGCCAGCACAAAGGTAATTCCTACTTCACTTGGTATTTATTTTGTAGTAAAATTGTAATGGTTTCATGTTTGTCCACATATAAATGTTTGTATATTATAGCATGTACATAATGAAACCATTGTCCAAACTAATGATACTCTGATTATATTTATAATAAACAAATAGTTATGGAAATTAGCAAAGAAAGAAATCAACTTTCTAATGGAACAAGGAGAACTTAATAGATGTTAAATTATTAGGATTAAGATAAATTTTCTTTTCCTTCGGAAGTTTGTAAATTTTGCTCAGAACATCCTAAGTGGACGTATAATCTCCCAGACTCAACCAAAAATAATGTTTCTTTTTCTTTCTTCATTCATATTTCTCTCACTAAGTTACTTTGAAAGTGATCTCTCTCTCTCTCTCTCTCTCTCTCTCTTTGTGTGTGTGTGCATGTGTGTACGTGTGTGTACACGTGTGTGTATGTGCCCATTTGTGCATGTAGGCACATATACCTATATATGCATGAGTGTAGGCTGGAAGTGTTTGATGCATCTTTATTTCTGTGGGTACTGAATCTATTCTCTTTGTAGCTGGGCCACCTCCTTCCATCTCCTCAGTAACTACTTTTTGAGGTTTTATACTTCAAAATGATGTTTGGCAAATTGCATTTTACTCAATTATTTTAAATTGTTAAGTAATGTGCTTTTAATTTAGAAAATTTATAAATTAATTTTCTGTCACTCAATGATATTACTTTTTTCTTCCAAGTGTCTTTTGTCTGTCATTCAATTATTCTGTTTTTTTTTTCTTTTTAACTTTAAAATTTCTTATCTCTGTACTCCATGTGAGACATTCTAGTAAGTTCTATATGTTAGAGAAAAAAGGTATGGTGGGATGACTCTAGTACTCAGTTGAGGTCAGCAGCTGAGGGAATGAAGTTTGTGGAGGAAGACCATGCTAGGTATTCTTCATGGGCTGTGGGTCAGACGGGCCTGGAGATGGCAGCATGTCATGTGCTCCATCTGCAAGCAGGAGGTCTGTTATCTCCCTCAACAGTGGACATGAAGGGATGCACTAAGAAGCTTGAATTTCATTGGATTTGTACAGCAGCATCTCTGGGAGTCTCTGGGCATCTATCCTACTTATTCTAAAATATCTACCGCTGAGGTGGTATTATGGCTTGGAAGGCAAATCCAGTCTTGAGCCAAAGTTTATTAGCAGAAATCCTGTGAAAATCGCCTTCAGATTGTCTAAGTTCAGAAGCAAAGGCACATTTCTGGGGTTTCTCTCTGCTTCTACTTCCTTTTCTTGCATGCGATGTGGCTAAGATGTTTTGGTGATGGTGTTTAAGGGAACGGCAGCAGAAAGCCTTAACTGGAAACAGGCGGTGGGGTACACTATTCATTCAGTTCAGAGAAAGTGCCATTTCTGATCTAAAGCTTCTCTCAATGACTCTTATTTTTTACGTTAAGGCAGAAGCTAAAAACCAACTTGATCTCATCCTTTTAAGAACAATTTAAAAGCATGCTCCTCTCAGGCACAAGGCTGACATGGATAAATATGCTGTGATCTTTCTGCTGGCTGGCTTTTACTGTTGGCCTTATTGATGGGGCAAACCGATCATTTTATATACCATTATTAAGGTGAAGTGAAGACTTAGGGTTCCTAAACTTTAAAAAAGGAACATATATCACTTCACAAATAATTTTCTAAAATGTTTTGGTTTGAATTGATGTTTTTTTTCTAGAGTTGTTGATTGAATGTGCTAGAGCCCAGATCCTAAATTATTAATCAAAGCAATACAAATTTGCCTCAATTCCCACGTAACAATACAATGTGACACATTTGCATTTATTAAAGTATCCATGTAATATGAGAGTTATAATTATGCTGTTTGACAAAAGATCTTAGTCTTTTAAAACAAAATAGGCTCAGGAGTAGAAGCACTTGCAAGGCTCTGGGTTTGGTTGATTCCAGCACCCCCATCCTAACGTATCTCCCCAAAACATTTTAAAAAGTTACAAAATAAATTTAAGTATTATTTCATCTCTACAGAGTAAACTAAAGAATGCAGTGATTATCTAACTTAGATAAGTTCACACAGCAAAGTCAGGCTTCACGCAGGCCTCCTGGCTTCACAGCTGGTTTGCCTAATAATGTTATTTGCCTTCTCAACATGTGCATATTTTGTTGACGTTCCCTCTTTATCTTCAAGCGTGCTCCAGAAGTTCCACTCTGTCACAGAGTTTTGCCTATACCACATGTGACAATTGGTGTTGTAGTGACCATTTTACCTGTGTGTGTCTGATTAAGGTCATGCATTTAAGACCCCTGGTCCCCAAGTACCTTGTCTCCAGCTAAAGACACCCAATTAAATTAGGTGCTAAGCTCACCTGGCAGGGGAGCCTGAGCCACTGCTGTCCCCACTAATTCAGTGATGTTCTCTTCCTTGATACTCTTGTTTATTTCCTTAGCTTTTCCTTCTTGAAGTCTTTTGTTCAGTAGCTATTTAAGGGTTCTGCTGCTTTCCTGTCTACTCTTCTGTCTTTGTCAGAAAGAATAAAGCAGACAGCTGTGCCTCTGTGGTGTCAGATCCTATGAATGGTGGTTTAAATATTGAATTAAGTCTTAGTCTGGCAAGAAAGGTTTTCTTCATTTTAATTTGACATGGGATCTTGCTAGGTTTCTCAAGCTCGTCTCAAATTTACTGGGTCAAAGGATCTTACTGTTTTAAACAAGTAGTTAGGACTAATGGCATGCACTACTGAGTTAGGCGGCTCTGGTTCCTATTCACGCTGTAACATCTTGACCAAGACTCCTAGATGCGTATGTCAGTTTGTATACTTCTCAAAGCCCAGGGAGTCACAACATCTTAGTGTCCAATTTACAAATTTGCAAACAAAAAGGCTATGAGAATTATGAATAATTTTCATCTAGATACTGTACCAGACATTGGTTAAACCATAATAACTTTCTTTAGTTGTAGTCACCAGTGATTACCAGGAATTACATATGCTTCATTCTACTCCCACTACAGGTTGTTCAGGACTGTCTTCAGCACACACTGAAATTCTCAGCAGCAGGAGCAGAGAAATTCCACTCCACATTTAGGTCAATGGACGTGGTAAAGCCAAATCCTACCGGTATTATATAGCAGACCAGGTCACCCAGCAACTGGAGGAGCTAAGTGTCCCACCTATCCCGTGTGCTATACTCTCCCTTGCCTGCATCTGCTCACGGTGTTATCAGTTATTATCTATTATCATGAATAAAAAATATAAAAGCCTTGAAGATGGGCTTTTCCTTCTTCTCATTTGTATTGGTTGGATGTTGAATGTACTATGTGCCTACCACAGCTCTGCAGCTCAGATCAAAGCGCTTGACTAAAGCACCTATGTGTAGCTGTGTGGAGCCTTGGTTTGAGTTGATAGGATCACCTTCATAACAGATGTCAGGCATAATTACAATTGCTGCAAAAATTACTGAAAGAAAAACAACCTTCCGAACCACTCCACTCCATCAGCCGGGCAGACGAGTCACTTCCAGCTGCTGAACTCGTTTGAGCAGGGCTTCGGTATCACTAGGAATACCTTTAGAGTTAAGGGTTGCAGTGTGCTACTTAACCTGTACCCTTATTCTTTTCTGGAAGACAAAGGAAATATAAAAGTGATGGTAATAAATTCAGAAAACCCCCACAGAAATCTAAAAGGCATCATGGCAACCTCCCTCCCTCTGAAATGACAATGACTTCAATGGGCCATTATCATCCAAGACAAAGCGAGTGAGACACAGCCTGCCAGTGAGTGCCCGGGGATTAGTTAATACACGGCATACACCATTGAAGCCATCTATCATAGCATTCCTTGTGTGAATGGCATCTATCTGATGCGTAAATGTTTACTTAGGGAACCTAGTGTCTATTTTATTACTCCCGCAGCACCATCTGACCCTATGCTACCATGTGGCTGCTAACTTCTCACTCTCTGATCTCACTCAGAATTCTCAGGTCTGAATTATTGACCCTATAAACTGTGACAACTGTTTCTGAGTCATTTTAGATGCTGTATGGCATTGATTTTTTTTTGAGTTTATCATATATAATAGGTTCTGGGAACTAAACTAATGAAAGATCCCAAGGTTTCAGGAGAGAACTGGTATACGTTGCTATTTAGTGCCATGACATAAGTGTAATTTTTCAAATCTAGCTTTGGGAATTTCAATAGGTAATGTGGTCTAAATGGAAAATATGTAGAGGTAGTATGAAATAAGAATTTACACACACACACACACACACACACACACACACACACACACACATACACATACATATAGTAAAGTACCTAAGAAAGGCTGGTAAGTGAAAGGCTGCCTGTGGTTGGGACTCAGTATACTAGGTCTTGAAGCACTGGGATGTAATTCAAAAGCAGGCACAGCCTGGAAATGGGCAGAAAAGCAAACAGCCAGGGATACTCTGCACAATTCTAGAGGGGTAAATGGAGGGACAATGTCCACGCTCAAAGTGTTAACTCAGTTATACTGGAACATACTTAAAACTGCTTACTCTCTCACTGGAATCCTGTTAGTGAAGACTTGGGGTGGCAGTGGTAGGGAGCCAGCAGGGTTAGATTTGACTATTCCCCAAACTCTTCCTAGGACACAACGAAAATGAATATTTCTTACTCAGTAAAAAATAAATATAATGAAATACCTTTCCCAATGGCAGTATAATTTAAAAGGACACAGGGATTATATCTAGATAAAACAAAACGGAAACCAAACAGCAAGTAATAGAGCCTTTATTCTGCATGTGCTAAATCCTGCATTAAGTACCTAAACTTGCCATCCTTTAACCACATAGTGAGTACCAGGATCCGCATTTTACATGGGGCAGGAGAGCTGCAGAGAAGTAAAGCAACTTCCCTGGGTTGCACAGTTAAATGTGTGAGAGTGAGAATTGGAATCCAGATTTCTCCCATTTCAAAGTTTATACATATATATGTATATACACACACACATATATACATACACACACATATATACATATATATATATACATATATACACACACATATATATGTGTATATACATACACACACATATATATGTGTATATACACACCCACACACATATATACATATATACGCACACACATGTGTGTATATACATACATACACACATATATATGTGTATATATATACACATATATATACCTTACATACATATATATATGTATATATATGTATATTTACCTTTTCAGACTGGGTAAAGCATCTAAATATTTGGGAAGATATTTACCGTCTATGATTTAAATGGAGCTTAGATTCTTGCTAAGAGTAAAGACTTAGAATGCTGTTCTCCAAATACACAGACTCCGAGTCAGCAGTGAGACTGAATTGGAGGCAAATTGATTAAAAGGGAAACCTATCTCAGTAAGTATCAAAATTGAAACAGGATTCTACACCTCAGCGGAAACAGCTTTCTGGCAAATATGTAAAAATGGCCCTTAAGATCTTGACCTGATGCAAGACACTATGTTTTATTTACCCCCTTGTGGTTTCTCCAAAGTCTTCACTATTTTATAATGGAGGAGGTGCACAGATGAAAGGAGAGTGGACGAGAGACACTCAGCAGGGCTGGGCTGCTCTTCGCCCCACGTGTAGTATTTTATACCCTGGTTTCAGATTTCTTCTGTGGAATTTTACTTCCTCATTTTGACTTAGTAAAATAGGGTGATATTTTCAGTCAGGACTGGCCATATTTCTCATGGTGAGCCTTCATTCCACCTAAGCTCTGTTTGATTTAGTTGGCTAATGTCTTCTATATTTCCTTACTATTACCTGGTATTATATAATTTTTAAAAAGTTTCATAATCAATGTATTATTACTAAGGACTGATACTTGCTAAGAAAATGATTTAAACTAATTTACTTAACCCTTAGTGAGACAGCTTGAATATCCTTCTCTTACCCAATTTCAAAGTTATTTGGTGAGAATTCAGCAATGTTCCTGCCTAACTTTGTCTGACCAATCTTATTTGTATGATCATAAAATTCAGGATTATGGTAATTTATAACATTTCAAATTCAAGGTGAGTTTATCTCTTTGGACTATGCTGTCTCATTTGAGAATTCTATAAAAATCAACTTTTATCAACTTACCCAAGCCATGTTCTTTCTCTCACAACAACAACAACAAAAATAACAACAACAGCATTAACAAAGGTCAAAACAAACAAGCACACAAAAACCAAATAAAAATGTCAAAACAAGATTAAATAAAAAGCAATGCCCTCTTCCAAAAATGAAAACGAATAAACGTGGAATTTATTTTCTGTTGGTCAGCTACTACTGGGCATGTGTCCTGTCCTGGACTAAGGTTGATAGACCTAGTATCCCATTGGAGAAAACTTATTTTTCCATTTGGCAGTAGGAGTCAATTTCCAATAGATACTTAGTTAGGGAAGGAACCTTTTAGCCAGAAAAGGCCATAAAAGATTTACCAATTATATAAAATACATAGCTTATGTTGCTTGTTAAAAAAATTTTATTTAATTAATGTAGAAGGAAATTCAAGAAATTGTTTTTATATTTTGTACATTTGGCGAGAGGCAACAGCAAATTAGTCTATTCTTTCTGAGAGAAAGCCATGGGTGTGTGTCTGTCTGATCACACAGGTCTGAGTTGTTCACCAGCTTCCCGAGAAACAGACGTTCACTGAAGACCAGCTGGAGATAGCAAAAGGGGCTGGAGCTAACACCACATCGTCTGGAACCTCAGATCAGTCAAGCAGAGAGTCTTCAAGCACTTTTCAACATTGTGAGGCATCTTCTGTTTAGCATAACTCACAACCTAAGAAAATCCTTTAATTTGGAGTGGTGGGTGGGTTATGTTATACTTTATGAATGACTTTATGAGGCCATCTATTTAATATTCTTCAGTGAGTGTGTGTGTCATAAAAATGTCAGTTGTCTCTTATCTTGCGGCTAGTCACCTCTATCAGTGTGTTTACAAGGAGGCACGGTCAAGGTTAAAATCCTACACGCTAAAGGAAGTAGGAAGAGCTTACTCATTCAGAGCTATTAATTCTTTCCTTCCTCTGTTGATTTCTAAAGTGCAGATAAATGTATAATTGGTAATAAAATCATATTCAATTAATAAAGCAGATGTGATTACTTTAGGAACTGAGAATTGACATTCAGAAATGAGTAAGATTTTAAATTCTGAAAAGTACATATTTATGGTAGATAAAACAATGTTCCTATAAAAATGTATATAGATCAGCTAAGTACATATATGTATATATATAAAACAAATATATATCATATATAATACACAAATATATATTATATAAATGTTAACTGAGTTAGAGGTGCTAAAATAAACCCAAGAGATACCATTAGATTTGTCTTTCTGATGGATAACTGATAATATTTTATGTGTTTTTTATGCGGTTTTGTTTTTATTTGTGTTTTCTCTAGTAACACTATCTGGAAGCCATGTACTTTTCTTAGATAAATTTATCAAGTCCACTTTTGGTCTACATACTGGATATAGTTTATTAGAAGATTAGGATGCCAATTCTGAAAGCAAACTTCAGAAGGTGATCAAGTTCCTACTACTGGGTCTCCATTTCTCACCTGAAAAGTGAGTCCTTTATGACAAGTCTTCAAATATCCAGAATGTTCAAATATCCAGAGTGAAGATATTCATGTATAAGTATTACATGAAAATTACTGGTTTTTAATATATATGCATATATACATATATATAATTATTTAAGTATGGTTTGCAATTTTATATATACCATTATAAGGTAGAAATATGCTCATCATAGAATTGATGCCATGTAAATATCAAGGACCTATCTTTGAAGTTTTGCAAATATTTGTATCACTATCATTTTTAAAACAGAAGCAGTAGACTAGGCCTGAAATCTAAGAATGATTTACTTTTCTTGCATATGTTAGTATTAACTTGATATTTCAGAATTTATACTTCTAAATAGTATATAATTTTCTGTCTGTAAGCAGGAATGTAAAAGGAGCAATCAAGCTTAATTAGCAAAACGTATCTGATCACTGATTTTAAGAGAGCTTAAATTTTCATCACCAACTAAAATGCACTTTACTAAATTAAATGTAAAACAAAATGCCGAGTCCCGCCTTCTTTAAAGCAAACTTTGTTATGCTATTATAGAAAATTTGACTAAACTCTTATTTTGCCTTTGTGAAACACCCTTTTAAGAGTTTCTAAATATAAATTGTTTTAGAAAATTTTACCAATTTGTATACTAACATATTATCTGCAAATAGTGATAACATTATTTTTTCTTTACCAGTGTGTATCCCCTTGATCTCTTTTTGTTGTCTTATTGTTCTAGCTAATAGTATACTGAATAGATATGGGGAGAGTGGGCACCCTTGTTTTGTCCACAATTTTAGTAGGATTGCTTCAAGTATGTTTCCATTTAATTTGATATTGGCTGTTGGCTCGCAGTAAATTGCTTTTATTATGTTTAGGTATGGACCTTGAATTCCTGATCTCGCCAATATTTTTAACACAAAGGGGTGTTGCATTTTGTCAAATGCCTTTTATGCATCTAAGGAGATGATCATGTGAGTTTTTTCTTTGATTTTGTTTAGATAGTGGATTATGTTAATAGATTTTCGTATATTAAACCAACCTTGCATCCCTGGAATGAAGCCTACTTGACGTTTGGCTTATATGATGATCATTTCTCCCAAAGCAATCTAAGCATTAGAAGTAATGCTAAGTACTTCACTCTTGCTCTGTGAATTAAACAAGGGTTTACAAGCTATTCTGGTGGTTGTAAGGCCACAGAGATGCGGTGTGTTTTACAGCATTTTGATTGTGTGGCAATGTTAACATGTTCAGAAGCATGTTCCACTCGAGTTGAAAAGCATACAAATCGATTTTTCCTATTTCAGAGAAACAAGAGATAATTTTGTAGTTATTCTAGGTGTAATAATTGTCTCTCTGAAGCTTACCTTTCTTAACCTAGTGGGACTTGCTTCTTCTGTGTTTATATAAGTACTATACTTACATCTGTTTCAGTGGATCACAAATGATAAACAAATATTAGAGAGGGGCCTGTTTATTATATCATTAGTTTGACTGACAGAAAGGTGATGTGTAGCGTTGCTAGTTCTCTGTGCAAGAAGAGCTTTCATGCTAAATTGCAATTGTCTATTGGCTATGTTGGATTGGGGAGGGTTTGCTATTAGAGATCTCTTTTTATTAGTTGTTCTCTTGATGATAAAATCTATGATAGAAATAAATTTTCTGAACTCAGCAAGTTTTATTTCCTCCTTTCTAGTCATCTTTCTCTTTTCCTTGCAAATGAAGCCTGTGGAGAAAAATTCCAGAAATAATCACATAACAAAAGGGACACTCAGTCCAGAATCATGGACCTTGTTCTGGGTCCTTCTCCAGCTGTTTGCTTGCATCTTGAAAGTGCACACCCCAAGGCACTTCTCAGGTTCACTGGCTTCTTATAGCCACTTCTGACTATGCATCGCATCCCTCCTTCAAATCAGCTCGCTACCTCTTTCTATTTTTGGATGTCTAAGTTGTGCACTGCGGGCATGTTGCTGCATTTAGTTTTTGGTAATCACAAGCACAAATACTGTGAGCATTAAATTCTAAACAGGATACTCTCTTTCACACTGAGGTGCTATGCTCCTCAAAGTATAAAACCCTTTTGGACTTGTTCTGTGATATCTGGTCGGATAATATCTATTTCTAAATATATTCTTCATGTTTCTTTTGAGTGTCCTTCTTATAATTCAAGATTGTAGGAACTAGTGAAAATACATTTTGATATGTTCAATGGGGAAAAATAGCAGGTGACACTTTCCCTACCCAGAGCAGTAAATCCCCTTGTTTTGTGGCTTATTGTTGGGTTTGCATTTCCTATGTAGCCGAGGCCTGCCTATAACTTGTTCTCTTGGTTCAGCCTCACAAATGCATGCATTACAGGCATGAGCCACCACCCCTGGCAGCAAAACAGGGTTTAAAACAAAACTAAAATAGAGCAGTTGGAATAATTTTCCCTCTACCATGAGTGATTTTTTTTACTGTGACCTTATGAACCTTAGATGGACTTTAAAAGATCAACGCCTATTAGCCAATGAAAAGAAGTAAAATATCATTCATAGTGTGTTCACTGTTAAAACATTTGCAACCCAGTTCCAATTAGAAAAGTGAAGAGCTTCATTTTTAATTCCATTTACTTTAATGACCATGGACCAATTAAAAATCCCATGTCATCTAGAAAGATCATAGACACCCCTTTAATGTAGTCCATCCTAAATTTGCATATTCAAGCATAATTATTCATTTCATGCACATCGGGAAATAAAGTATATATTCTGCGAATTTAGAAAAACTTTTTCTTTTAAAACTTGTGTGTGTATGTCTGTGTGTAGTGAATATGTAAGTGTATATTCTCTATGTGAGTAAATCTGTGGAAACCAGAGATTAACATTAGATGCCTTCTTCAGTTGCTTCTCCACCTTATTTTTAAGGCATGATCTGTCACTGAATCTCTGAACATGGGACTTACTGATTGACTAGTTACTGAATCTGGGGCTCAGAGATTGGTTAGGCTGTTTGTCCAGCAAGCTCCAGGGGCCCAACATTTTTAGCCTTTCCCCTTCTCAGGCCTGAGGATAAAGATACACATTTGCCTTTTATCTGGGTTCTAGGGATCAGAATTCCAGTTCTTATGCTTGTAAAGTAGGCATGTGGCAGGCAGTTTGTACATACACTAATCATATTTTCCTTATTAGTGAAGCACATACTGTGTGTATGTGCATGAGTAAACATTATATTAGTCTATATTCCTTTTGTAGTAACAATTTTGGAGTTTTGGTTTCTTTGAAAAACACAATGATGTTATGAGAATGTGTTTTCATTTATCCAGGT
>JADRCC010531613.1:0-11458 GCA_019843855.1 Hylomyscus alleni
AGCAACAAAGAGGAAGTGCACTCTGCTCTTAGCAAGTTATATATATTTATCCATATTCTGTAATGAGCAGTGAGGGGCTATAAAGTAGAAAACAGGCACCGTGAAGATTAAGACAATTAAGGTAAGCACAGAATGACTTTTAATACACCAGACAATGTTAATAAGACACAAGTCAAACAGACAAGTGCAAATATATTTCAGACCAAAGTTAATAGGAAAACAACTGAGACATTTCCCCCTTTTGGAGGGCAACATCTACTAGCCAAACATTGTTAGTCCAATGGCTATTCACAGGTAAAATGTATTTTGTGAAAAACTTGGAATAGTCATTCTGGTATTTTAAACAGCTATGTACAGTATTACCAAGATCAGTTTATATACACAAATATTGAAGAGAAACTGGGCAAAACATTTAAAATAGGCTAACCATACAACCAAGTACAAGACTTGACAGGAAGAAGGAACATGTTTTAAAGTCAGAGGACATTATAAGAAAAATTTACAAAACCAGTAATAATTACACTACATTAATACAGCATTCAAACAGGGAGGGGTAGGTGCACTTTTTCAATGCACTAGCTTCAAAGTCCAAAGAAAAAGATGCAAAGCTGCTTTTCATGAAGAGCAGCTACATATTTCACATAATTGTTTTGAAAGAAAGCCTATTAACAACAATGATTGTTTAATGCTAGTTTTACAGCAAGAGGAAACTAAAATAGCAGCAAATTCACAAGGCAAGGCTTCCACAGAATGACCATCCCATGGTGCACAGGATGCCTAAAGTGCTCCCAGTTGGATATACAAGTACAATTCACATAGAAAAAAAGAAACGTAAGATTGACACGGGTACATTGGAGGCTGAGTAGCAGAGTAGTACTGAGTCTCTGAGCATTTCCCTTTTTGAAGGGAGAGGATGTTTGCAGTAAAGCCCTGGAGTCCTTTCTACAGGTCCTAACAAGGAAAGACACCTTTCCTCACACTGCAATAGTGAATGATAAGCAGCACACCACCACAGTGGGCACCCCACAAAGGGTGCTGGAACATCCAACAGTGACTGACATCCTACATGAAACAGACGGGAAGATGAGACAAAAGCCTGACAGAGCCAAGACAGCTCTCAACTGTAATTCACACGTCATAAAAGGCATTCTAGGAAAACTACTGATACCAATGGGAAAAGTAATCGCAAAGTGGATTGTAGCAGTGATTTCAACCTAGCTTCCTCTTGTCACAGTTTTTTTTCCTTTGAGGGGGGCTGGGGAATGTGAGCAGTTCAGTATATAGTAAGGCTGACAGAGCGGTTCATTTTCTTTCCAATAAGTCGAGAAGTTCTATTACTCTGGGTGGTGGATCTAGTGGCCATCCGATCTGTGAAGAGCGCCCGTTCCTCAGCTGCAACTTTGGCTGCCATTTGTGCTTTCTTGAGTTCTCTACAAAAAGAGGAAGCAAGACTTTAATTTACCTACTGCATTAATTCTATGGAAAGAGTCTAAGAGGCCAAATACAAACTGAATTGTCTAGTTTTAAGTCAATTTGACACAAACTATAGTCATCAGAGAGAGGGAGCCTCAATTGAGAAAATGCCTCTACAAAGTCAGGCTGCAGGCAAACCGGTTTCTTATCTAGTGACTGGAGCGGAAGGGGCCAACCCATTGTGGGCGATGGTTCCGGGATGCATTATAAGGGTATATGACACACCTGCCTTTGCCTCCCAAGTGTTAGGACTAAAGGTGTGCGCCACCATTTCCTGGCCCACAGAGCCTTTTTATTCTTTATATTCTATCCCATTAACCCTTTCAGCCCTTTGTGCTGGGGATGAACCCAGGACCCTGCCTTTGTTGGGCAAAATACTTGACACAATGCTCCTCCTTTTCATACAGAGTCTCATCATGGAATCCTGGCTGACGGGGAAATGGCCCTGTAGAGCAGGCTGGTCTCTAATTCAGAGATTTACCTTTCTCTGCCTTGCAAGTATGCAGATTTTTTTTAAAGTATGCAGTAATACTTGCTGACTCTGGACTTTGGGAGACAGCGTCTCACCAAGTTGATAGCACTGACTTTCAACACTCTGGCCCAGGTAGAATTTGAACTGGCGATCCTGATGCCTCACTCTCCCTGGTAGCTGGGATAACATGTCTGTCTATGCCAGCCACCACACTGAAATCAGCCTTAATATTTGTCTGTGTTTCTATGTCCAGGCATACATTTGTGTAAGTGCATATGGAGACCAGACCTCCACCTTATTTTTTTAATACTCAAAATCTTTCATTTAGCAACATAAAACTTTTTAAAAAATCTTTATGGGTATAAGTGATTGTTTTATATGCATCATTTTGTGTGTCAAAGAGGCCAGAAGAGGGCAATGGATCCCTTGGAGATCCCTGAAGTTAAGACGGTTGTAAGCCTTTATGTGGGTGCTGGGAATTGAATCTCAGTCCTCTGGAAGGGCAACCAGTACTCATAATTGCTGGGTCATCTCTCCAGCTTGCCACACTATTTTTAAGACAGTATCTCTGACTAAATTTGGAACATCACGATTCAGCTGAGCTGGTAGGAACTCACCTATTTCTGCCTTGCCAGTGCTGAGATTATAGACACAAGCCTCTGTACCTAGTGGTTTACAGTGGGCTGGGGATCCTATCTCAGGTCTTAATGTATGTGTGGCAAACCATACCTCCTGAGCCATACTGCCTCACTTTGGTTCTCTCATGCAAAATTACAAAAGTTTGACAAAACCCTAAATGATTTCTTAAAATCTGAGCATCAACCAGAAAGGCAGATTAAAAAAATAATAATAATTAAAAGCCCTCCTTACTTCTGCAAAAGAGAATTTTTGAATTTTTCAGCATTCAATTCTATTCGTAACTGCTCTGCGCTCTTTCTAGATGCAGACAACAACACTGAATGCTTCACCAGCACCATTGCTGAAGGCCTTCTCTCTGGATCAGGATGAATCATAACCTAAAAAACAGAAGCAAAATAGTGGTTAAAAACTACTACTTAAGAGTCACATGAGATGGTGCACACCTTTAATCCCAGAACTCTGGAGGCAGAGGCCAGCCTGGTCTACAGAACAAGTTCCCAGAATAGGCAGAGCTACATAGAGAACTTGTCTCAAAAAAAGAAAAAACAAGGGCTGGAGAGATGGCTCAGTGGTTAAAAGCACTGACTGCTCTTCCAGAGATCTTGAGTTCAATTCCCAGCAACCACATGGTGGCTCACAACCACACATAACAAGATCTGACTCCCTCTTCTGAAGTGTCTGAAGACAGTTACAGTGTACTTACATACATGAAATAAATAAATCTTAAAAAAAAACAGAAACAAAAACAGACAAAAAAAACCTACTTAGTAAAATACTAAGGTGTTAATAAAGCACTTCACGCTGGGCAGTGTGGTGGTGCATGCCTTTGATTCCAGCACTTGGAAGGCAGAGGCAGGCGGATTTCTGAGTTCAAGGCTAGCCTGGTCTACAGAGTGAGTTCCAGGAGAGCCAGAGCTATATACATAAACACTGTCTCAAAAAAGCCAAAAGCAAGCAAGCAAGCAAGCACTTTCCCATGTACAACACTTACTTTTAGCAACTCTGTCAACTCCTGGGAAAGCACTTGTGGAATCCGAGGTAATCGACCCTGCCGAATTTCATGCCACTGGTCTCCATTTCTGGGAAGGGGTTCAGCACCAGCAGCACATACGACTGTGAGAGCAAGAGCAAAAATATCTGCTTTCGGTAGATGGCTATAGTTCTGTAAGATTTAAAAGAGAGAAAAAAATTAATGTAATAGCCCAAATAACAGATTGCACAGCATGATGGTTCTGGCTCTCCAATACACTGGGGTCTTCCACTGCAACTACTCTTCACCAATAGCCTCTCATAGGCTCTCTTTACGGTGCCAAGCCTCAAATCCTTTGCATGAACTCTTCAGTCCTGGGCCATCAACGGCAACTGAGGCTGCACCTTCACCAATGGCCTTCCATGGCCTCTCACTGTGCTGCTCTTCATGACCCCTTCATGCCTTCAAAACCAGTACAGCCTGGGTAGTTCTTATACATTACCAAGTACAGCTGCAGCAGAGGTACAACTTTGGCTATCTCTGGAACAAAGCTTTTTTTGTTTTGTTTTTGTTTTTTTGAGACAGGGTTTCTCTGTATAGCCCTGGCTGTCCTAGAACTCACTCTCTAGACCAGGCTGGCCTCGAACTCAGAAATCCGCCTGTCTCTGCCTCCCAAGTGCTGATTAAAGGCATGTGCCACCACTGTCCAACTGGAACACAGCTTCTTAGTGCTCTCAGAAAACACTTCCCAGATTTCACCTCAGTGATGCTGTTCTCTGACACCGACAATTTCTTAGCTCTAGCTAACCAGCATCAATTGTCCTAGTTGTCCCTTCTATTTTTCACTCTAAAGCAAGAGCCACATGGCCAAAGCTGCCGTGCTCTGATGCTTGCTGGAGCTGGAATATGCACCCCCCCCACACCCTTATTCTATTTCTAGCTTTCTGTAGATACCTACAGTCAACCATTGGACTGAGGGTGGGAATCCCCTATATAAGAATTAGAAGCCGGGCGATGGTGGCGCATAATCCCAGCACTTGGGAGGCAGAGGCAGGCGGATTTCTGAGTTCGAGGCCAGCCTGGTCTTCAGAGTAAGTACCAGGACAGCCAGGGCTACACAGAGAAATCCTGTCTTGAAAAACCAAAACAAACAAACAAAAAAAAAAAGCAGATCTACAAACAGATGCTGCTTTATCAGTTGCCCAAGACATATTCAGAAGCAAGTCTCAAGCCTTTGGGGATGCATATGCAAACAATGTACCTACAGAAATGCAAGCTTCACCCATGCACATGTTCAATAAAGCAGACCAATATGCATGGAGAGAAGAGCAAGGAGGCCACCTGAGATTTTGTGACACAAGCCCTAATTTACCTTTCATTTCAATGTTCTCTATGTATACATAACCATTTTCATAGAAAAACTTCTGGGACTAAAAACTCTAGGTCAATGGAAATGTGATTTTTTTTCTTTTACTTCTTTTTATGTGCATTGGTGTTCTGTGCAAGGGTGCCAGATCCTCTGGAACTGGAGCTACAGACAGTTGTGAGTTGCCATGTGGGGGTGGGAATTGAACTGGGGTTTTCTGAAAGAGCGGCTAGTGCTCTTAAATGCTGAACCATCTCTCCACCTGGAAATGTGATTTTTAAATATCAATATAGTGACAATTTGGTCTCTAGAAAGGCCAACTAGAACAATTTTGAAGTTCCACGGGTAGTGAATGGAACAACTTTCAGTGCCATAGGACTCCCTCCCAGATACGTCTAGACTTTTTTCTTTTAGTCTACTGATTACTTAATTTTTAACATATTAGAAGTCAGTCTTCAATCAATTGTTATCAAGCAAATACTATAATCCAAGGAAGAAGAAATTACCTCTTGTAAAACTTCATTTGCTAGAAAACGACTATCACCTTCTTCAACTTGAGGACTAGAGATTCTGGTTACATGCCCAAGATCACCTAGAGGTATTAGAAAAGTACAGTAGTTCAGTTAGTAGACAATGTATCTAACATGCAAAGCCCTGCCTTGATATCTATAACCATATAAACCAACCATGGCAACACATGCCTGTAATCCTATGACTCAAGGTAGAGGCAGGGGAATTCTCAGTTTTTTGGGCTACACAACAAGCTCAAGGAAGCAGCCCTGCGATACATGTATACTTAGGATACATGAAATCCTGTCTCAAAGTATATAAACAGGGGCTGGAGAGATGATGGCTCACAAACAAGAACACTTGATGCTCTTGCTAAGGACCAAAGTTCCATTCCCAGCATCCACACAGTAGCTCACAACTACTTGTTACTGAATTCCTGGGGATCTGATGCTTCTCCTGGCCTCTTTGGACACCAAGTATCCAGTGGTGCACTTAGATGAGGCTAACACTCAAAAAGATATTATGGAAATGTCTCAGTGGATAAACTGCTTGCCTCACAAGAGTAAGGACCAGAGTTCATATGCCCAGAACCTATGTAAAAACCAATACAGGAACACATGTCTGCAAACTCAGAACAAAGTCAAGATGGTCACTAGAGACAGAAAAATCCCAGGGGATCACAGGCCACCTACTCTGGTATCCAAAGCAGTACACAACAAACAAAAGACCCCACCTTGGAATAAGGAGGAATGAAAACTAACACTCAAGCCTGTCTTCTAATATCCACACATGTTATGGCACAGTCTTTACCACCACACCCACACTACACCTATGCACACACCCAGCCCCCAACCCCCTTCTTAATTTTAATAGTTATCCTAATAGTTAAACAAAATAGTTTTACCTATTTTAAACATAACTTTGTTGGATATCCAGTCATCTTCATCTCCTTCCTCAGAGACAGCATTTGGGATTGAGGTTCGAGATATAAAAATATTACCTGTTGAATAAAAATAACTATATATAACAAACAAGGCTGAAGTGGAAACTTCTAGTTCTTTGGAAAGTGAGTTATATCAAATGATGTTTTACTTGGGCACACAAGTAAAAGGATGTCTTGCTAAAGCAAAAGAAGTACCTGTGATGGAGTATAAATATGACCAGGAGTATAAATATGGCAGTGGGAGATAACACTGGTGTATTGGTTTGCCTTATATAGCGTTGTTGAGCTCAACTTGTGATTAACACTGCCATTGAGAGAAACTCACCACGAACTGCTTGTGAGGTGCCTGGGGTAGCTTGCTGCTTCTGTGGCCTCGCCTTAGGCCAGCTGACATTCATGCCTGGTGTCTGCTTGCTTAAAGCACTGGACTGTAGCTGCTAGTTTGTGCCTGGAGCCGGCCTGCCTAGAGAATGGTCTGCAGCTGCTGAGTCATTTGGTGTTTGCTACAGGACTGAACTGCTACCAAAGAAGAACAAGCTTGCCTCCTAAAGAACTATTGCTGGACAGGTCAATTTCCCCCATATCCTAATAACTTTTCTCTTCCATTATTTTTTTTTAAAAGATGTATTTTATGTATGTGAATACATTGTTGTTGTCTTCAGACACACCAGAAAAGGGCATGAGATCCCATTACAGATGGTTGTGAGCCATCTTGTGTTTGCTGAGAATTGAACTTTCGAACAGCCAGTCAGTGCTCTTAATCACTGAGCCATCTCTCCAGCTCCTCTTCTACTACTTCTGCTAGGTGGTGGGCTAGAGGAAAGGTTGAACCCTTATTAAAAGCAGGTTGCAAAAAATTTATGCCTACACAAGGCCAAATATAAAAATCATCCATACAGCTGGGCAGTGGTGGCGCACGCTTTTAATCCCAGCACTTGGGAGGCAGAGACAAGTGGATTTCTGGGTTCAAGACCAGCCTGGTCTACAGAGTGAGTTCCAGGACAGCCAGGGCTACACAGAGAAACCCTGTCTCAAAAAACCAAAAAAAACCCAAAAAACAAAAAACAAAAACTATTAGAAAAAAAAAGACAAAAAACCCCCCATACATATATAAAATAAATAAATCTTTTTTTTTAAAAAAGAGGGGGGTGGGATGGGGTCTGAAGAGATGGCTAAGAGCACTGACTGCTTTTCCAAAAGTCCTGAATTCAGCTCCTGGCAACCACATGGTGGCTCACAACCATCTGTAATAGGATCCAATGCCCTCTTCTGGTGTGTCTGATGACAACAATGTATCACATATATAATAAAAATAAATAAATCTTTAAAAAAAAAAAAGTCATCCAGGGGCTGGAGAGATGGCTCAGCGGTTAAGCGCTCTGACTGCTCTTCTAAAGGTCCTGAATTCAAAGCCCAGCAACCACACGATGGCTCACAACCACCTGTAATGAGATCCGACGCCCTCTTCTGGTAAATCTGAAGACAACTACAGTATACTTACATATAGTAATAAATAAATCTTTAAAAAAAAAAAGTCATCCATAAAGCTGGTAAGATGACTCTAAAAGTAAAGGCATTTGCTGCCAAGCCTGACAATATGAGTTTAATCCCCAAAAGCCACAGGATGAAAGGAGAATACCAACTACTGCTAGGTTGTAAAAGACTATTGACATGCCAGGTAGTGGTGGCACAGTCTTTAATTCTAGCACTTGGAAGACAAAAGAAGCAGACCTTTGAGTTTGAGGCCAGTTTGGTCTATACAGAGTGAGTTCCAGGACTCAGAGAAACCCTGTCTCAAAAAACCAAAACAAAACCAAAAAACCCCAAAACAAAACAACAACAACGAAATCCATAAAGTCTTACAAAATGCAGACTATTACATTCTATACCAATCTTAATGAGAATAACAACTTCAAGGGATAAAGACCAGGCTGTATGCCCTGGGAATGCTTTTTTGTTTTGTTTTCAGGACAGAGTTTCTCTTTGTTGTTGCAAGATATTTGATCACACTGTGAACCCTGTCTTAAAGACAAAACAAACAAACCAAAAAAAAAACCCTGATTTCTAGTTGTGGTGTGGCTCAGTCCTTAGCATGTACCTTTAATTGGAATATAGACATGCCCTTAGCACACATCTTTAATTCCAAACAGTGAAGGTAAAGTTACTTTGTAGAAGGAAGCACCCATGTTTGAAAGTGATGTCTGAGTGGCAGACAAAGTGACAAATCAGAGAAAGATTGGACAAAACAGGACATGCCCAACTCTCCAAAGAGAAAAGGGAAGCTACTTAAGAGAGTATTGCAGAGAGGAACAAGAGAAAGCAATTTTACTGGGACAGTCTTACAGAGACAGGTTGCAGAAAAAGAACAAGCTAGACACAGGTGAAGACAGAACGAGCCAGAGAATGAATGAGTACAAGACAGAAGATTAGAACATGTTGCCAAAGTTAGTATGAAGCCAAGCACAGCAATTCAGGGGAGGCCAAGAGAGAGGCACCAGCTTGAATCAGTCAGTTTGGAGAGGATTTTGAGCCAGAACAGTTGACTTGAACCAACTAGCCAGAAATAAAAAAAAAGAAGTAATTAGGAAAGGGTAAGCTTACTCAGCATCGAGTCTCAGAGGCGAAAAACACTCTAGGCCTAGATAAAACACTCTAGGCCTAGATAGGATTATACAGAGGCTAGAAGCTTCCAGGACTAGGCCTAGGATAGCAGACAGAAGCAGTAAGCCTGAGAAACAACAATTATATCAGGAAAATAAAGGTTACTTTTGCAGGAACTTCCTTTGTTGCTTTGTAGACCAGGCGGGCCTCATATTCACAGATCTACCTGCTTCTGCTTCCTGAGTACTAGAATTGAGAGTGTACCACCATACTCAGGTAATTAATCAGTTAGCTTTTGTTGTTGTGTTGGTGGTTGGTTTTTGTTTTTAAATAAGAAAAGCACTTTGTTAGAATTAGTTTGAATTCATTAACCTTTCTAACTTTAGGATGGAAAGCAATACAAGAAAGCAACCAGTTAAACACAGAACTTTATCTGTAAGATTAAGCCCACCATTTTTAAGAAGTAGGAGCCTGGGACTGGTGGCACATGCCTTTAATCCCAGCATTTGGGAGGCAGAGGCAGGTGGATTTCTGAGTTCGAGGCTAGCCTGGTCTACCGAGTGAGTTCCAGGATAGCCAGGGCTATACAGCGAAATCCTGTCTCGACAAACAAACAAACAAACAAACAACAAAAAGAAGTAGAGGGGCTAGAGAAATGGCTCAGCAGTTAAGAGCACTGGCTGTTCTTCTAGAGGACCAGAGTTCAATTCCCAGCACTCACATGGCAGCTCACACCTGCCTGTAACTCCAATTTCAGGGCTTATAACATCACAAACAATGAACATAAAATATTAAAGAAAAGAAAAAGTAGCAAAATAAAATCTGAAAAGAGTAATGATATAACCAGATGTACAGCATAGTCCTGAAACAGATACCAATGTAAACAGATATACTATGAAAGACTTGGGCCAGTGTCAGGGTGGTCATAAAACATTAGCAAGTAACCAATGAAAAGTAGTAAGATGCTTTCACAACACTTTTTGCATTGTTACAATGAAGTAGTTAATTCCTATATCCAGGTCCCAAACAACACAGCCAAAGCACCTGTAGTACTTACTAGGTTTTATATCCATGTGAACCAAAGACATTGAATGTATGTATCTCAAGCCCCGGCCAACTTGCAAAAGGAGATCCTTCAGCTCTACTTCAGTAAAGTAGCTCATGACTCTGTAGTTCTCACTTATAGCATCAGCTAAACTCCCACCTGATAGAGACAGCAAAATTAACATTTTATTTTCTCTTCTCTCTATCCTGAACAACTGCAATTCTGCACCCAGAAAATGATATTAGAATCTCTCAGTTCAACTTTCTTGGGATATCAACTTTTATTTACTGTTTTAGTATGAAATATATTTGCAATTATAGAAAATACAACATAAATGCCAGGCCCGGTGATTAGGCACAAAATTAGGCTAAGGTAGGAGGACCATAAGTTTTAGCCCAGCTTAGGCTACAAAATGAGTTCAAAGTTAGCTAGCCCAGACAACTTACTAAGACAGTATCAAAATTTAAGGGCAGGATACAATGCTGTCCAAGCATGCAGAGATCCTAGGTTCAATTCTCAGCTCTAGGGGAAAACACAATTTAAATTCTTTTAACCCATCAACCTCAGCAACCAACTTTTGTTCACGTTCTCAGAATAAATTGTCAGTTTCTTTTTCTGGGGGCTAGGAGTGGGTAGGCCAAATGTATATCTGTTAAGTAAAATGGGGGAACTCATGAGAGTGGAACAAGAACCAGGCCATTTTACATAAATCTTTAATCCCAGTACTCTGGAGATAGGGACTGGCTGATACCCGAGTTCAAGGCCAGCCTGGTCTATACAGCAAGTTATAGATCAGACAGAGCTACATAACAAGACCCTGTCTCTACATAAGAAACTGATTTAAACCAGGAAAGGGTCTTTACTACCTGTTAGTTATAAAACAAAAAATAAACTTTTACTACTAAGTGTTTTGTTTGTTTGTTTTGGTTTTTTTGAGACAGGGTTTCTCTGTGTAGCCCTGGCTGTCCTAGAACTCACTTTGTAGACCAGGCTAGCCTCAAACTCAGAAATCCGCCTGTCTCTGCCTCCCAAGTGCTGGGATCAAAGGGTGCCCCCCTACTCCCCCCCCCAACCCCCCCCCCCCCCCGTACTACCAAGTGTTTCTAAACCTTACATTTCTGTTTTTCTTTTTTTAGAAATAGGGTCTCTATGTAGCCCTGGTTGGCCACAAACTCAAAAGATCTGTCTACCTCTGACTCTATAGTACTGAAATTAAAGAGTGCACCACGACAACCAGGTACGTTTCTTTTTCTTTTTTTTAAACAAAAATATATTTTATAAATATATACGAGCTTATGTGCATGTATAAGTGAATGTTCATTATGCGTGCACATCTGGAAAGCAGAAAAAGGTGTTGGTGTCTCTCCACCTATTTCTTTGTGGCAAGATCTCTCCTAGAACCCTGGAACTCACTCTGTAGACAAGGATGGACTCAAACT
>JADRCC010531621.1:0-10613 GCA_019843855.1 Hylomyscus alleni
CATTCATTATCTCAGAGTTGTAGCTTCAGCACTGCTTCCCAAATATATATCTTCATTCTCTTCTGAACTTCCACTTCAAACTCCATTCCCAGAGACTCATTTAGCATAAAGGAGGATGGATAGGAGGTTGCTCTAGTTTATGAATAAAATTATCACCAAACGTACCTGTACTGGGTTTGGCCTCCAACCTGGCACTAATGGGAGATGGTATAGCCTTTACCAATAGGGCCTGTGGGGACTCTTCAGGTTATCGAAGCAATCTCAAGAATTGTGACACCTCCTCCTCTTCCTTGCCTCTTTTACTCACTGGCATATGGAGAGTAACTTTGCTCCACTGTATGTATATTTCAGTCATGATGTCCTTCCTTCCCACAGGCACAAAAACAGTGAAGACAGTTGTTCATGGACTGGAACTTCCAAAATGCCAGCTACAATGCACTCATTCTTTTATACATTGTTTCATGTATTTTTAGCATGGAAAAAAGATGAACATAGCAGCCAAATTTGAACCTCTATCTGCTGAACTCACTGAGGATAAAGGAGGATGGTGAAGTCCGGAAATCCCTTCTGTTTTCATGCAGACGACTATAGACATAGGTGTAATGCATGTTGGTTTAACAAATCTTTGTTGATCTGTCAGGAACTACATGTTGATTGATATAATAGAGAAATGACTGTTTTGGGGATAATCAACTGCTTTTTGGGTCGATTTCAGGCCCGTGCCATAGACAGGAGGGAATTGTACCTTGTAATTATGCCTGTGGACAAAAAGTCCATGGTATGTCAGTTTGTGAGGCCCTGAGCTCTCGGTTGGAATCAGCTACCATGGTTTTACACAGTCAAATTTACCTTTTAAAGATATGTATTCATGCCCAGGGATAAGTGCTGCTCTTAGCCTTGTTCAGAGAAGCTTGGTTTTCAATAGGCAGTAGTTAATGCAGATTTATAACATGTCAAAGTGCTTAGATTATTGACCGTTGAGTGCTCAGCTATAAATGGGACATCTCTATCACCCTTATCTCAAAGGTTTAGGGAATTTCACCAAAAATGAATCAGAAATGATATCAGAGCTTGGAGGATGAGAAGCAAAGCTGTGAAACACTGTTTTCTGGAGATGATATAACTGTTGTACCCACAAAAATCACAATAGCTGTGGTTACCTGCATAAGACCTGCTGAAGGCCGAGGCCAGGAACTTTGCAGTATGGACAGGGGATGGGCTTAAATAACCATAGCTCTATGAAGCTATAGACTGTTAATGGTTGTTACCGTAGGAAGAATCATATTCGTTTGTTGTATAGCAACTGCTAAGTTGCCTTTGCTCAAGCAAATAAAACCCCACACTTGTCCTGTGGAAGTAACCTTAGTTAGATGCATTAGATCACACTCAAACACACACACACACACACACACACACACACACACACTAGTATACATGCATGTATACATGTGCATGCACAGACATACCATGAATGTAGGAGGTAGCACATGTTAAGAAAGAGAAATAATTCAGCGTGTGATGAAATGGGGACAAGAAAGGATAAAGGAGAGGATTGTGGGAATATAATAAAAGAATATTATATGCATATGTATAAAATTGACATTATTCTTGACCCAGTCTGTGCCAGATACGGTCAGGTATGTCCTGCATATCTAGGATGAGAAATTGTTACTGAGGGAGGTGGCCATGAGACTGTGATGAAATGGCCTTGAGTTTAATGACGGAGAGGCCATCTTTACATGTGAATTCCAAAGTTATTGCCACCCATGATCAAGCAGAGAGAGAAAGGCCGTGAGTGGAGCAGCACTTCTGAGGAAGGAAGCAGATGTTCCCAGAGGAGTACTCAACTGGATGGGGCAGAGTGGGCCTTCTCAGGGTCTGAGTGGGAAAGTAGGGGAGAGGGAGGATAGGCTGGCTACCTTTTGGTGTGTCTGATTTATAAGAGTTGCTTTGATGTAAACAGTTTCCTAAATGTGGAATTTGATAAGGGCTTGATGATCTTCATGTGTACCTAGCAAACAGTATACATAGCTATTCTTCAGCATAATAGAGATTATAGATGGGAGAAACTTCATTGAATGAATGAATGAATGTACATATGAATAAATGCTATAACATCGATGCAACATTCTCTCTTTCTCAGAGAATGCTGGTGAGGACCCACCTTATTCATTTTTCTTTTGCTTTAGAGTTTTTTTTTGTGAGTGATACTTATTTTTGTTTGTTTATGTACTCATTCTAGTTTTCTAGTTATTTTAAGTTACACTGCCTTAAAAACATTAGTGCAGATGTTACCAGAAAAAGAAGCTAACTTTTGACTTCTAATTGTATCAGTACATTTCTTTGTACATATTCAGTGTTAATTAATGTTTGGTTAAGGCAGAACAAATTATCAAGCCACACCATGCCATAAAATAGAAAGGGGTGGTAAAAACAAACCTAGACACAAACCCATACCAAAAATGTAATATTCTAATCTAAATGAATATTTCTTTTGTTTATAAGCCAACTAAGTAAGAATGTCCAAAGAAAACTTCCCATATTCTTGTACATTTCTGCATGAAGAACCTTTGTGGAGATTTAATGAATGTAACCATTCCTCATGACATTGTATACATTTTTCTCTGTTGCTTCCAGCCACACAGAGATTATGCCTGGCTATTATTTTGTTTCTTTTGTTTTGTTTTTATGAGAATCCTCTTCATCGTCCTCCTCCTCCTCCTCTTCCTTCTCCTCCTTCTCCTTTTCCTCCTCGTCCTGCTCCTCCTCTTCCTCTATCTCCTACTCTTCCTCCCCTTCCCCTCCTTCTGCAGTTGATCTATAGACATAGAACATATGGACATGAAAATTATATCACTTTTGTTCTTTTGTGAAGTCTCAAGTCTAGCACCCTGAGTTTCTGGGTTTCTTCCTTTGCTACTAGAGGACTGTGTTCCTGGAAGAAACTTTATGGGCTGAAGTTCATTACCACTCAGTGGACTGAGATATTTTCTGGTTTGATTTGGTTAATATTTTCTTTGTGTGAAGTCACTGTATTTTCTTGTTTTGTTTTATATTTTGTTTTGAACAAATTTTTGAGACATCATTCTCCCAATTGCTGAAGATACTATGCACTTCAGAAACAGGAACCAGAGGCTCCTGAGATAGAATTGACATATATATATATATGTATGTATGTATGTATGTATATATATATATATATATATATGTGTGTGTGTGTGTGTGTGTGTGTGTGTGTGTGTGCGTGCACGTGCGCTCACACATTCAAGAGCTAAGAGATTATGAGAAGATTTGGAGGGAGGAAAGCAAAGGGGAAAATGAAGTAACTATATCATAATCTCAAAGATAAAAAAATACGTCCACAAACACATTTCTACACAAGATAATTGAAAGAATCCTTAGATCTGAAGAGGAGGAGAGACATACCCAAGATGGCACAGGGAACACACACAAAGTAACAAACAGCCAATCCAAAGAGGCGTAAGAAGATAATTGGAAATAATACACACTATTAAGCAATAACTCTTAATATTAACAGTCTTAATTAATGGAAAAACAAATGAGTTAACAGATTGGATTAGAAAGTAGAATGAATCTTTTTGTTATCTCCAAGAAATAAAACTTAAGATGAACACTGCCTTGGGGTAAAAGGATGGAAAATGTATTCTAAGCAAATAGAACTAAGAAGCAAGCAGGTGTTCTAGTGTCTGACCATATACTTCAAACCAAAAATAGAAATAAAGTAAAAAACTGACTCAAATGATATTTGAACTTGACCCATATAAGCACTAAATGTACATGGACAAGATTTCATAAGAGGAATATTAATATATAAAAAATTAGAGTAACCATAGCACAGTGAGAGTTGAAGCAAAGAGATACCAGCTGCACAAAAAGTGAACTGATCCACAGTGGAGATAAGGATAACATAAATTAAATGGCCCTGACAGACATGTCTAGAACATTCCATTCCAATACTAAAGAATACACATTCTTCTCAGTAGCCCATGGAACTTTCTCCAAAGTTGATCACAAAGCAAGTTTTAACAGATCTAGAAATACTGAAATAACATCCTGTAGCAGACAAGAATTAGTCTGATAACAATAGAAATGACATAAAACACACAAACACATGGAAACTAAACACCACACTACTGAATGATAATCAAGTCAGGGACAATGGTAATCAAGTCAAGGAAGAAATCAAGAAAGGCATTAAAATTTCCTATAATTAAATGAAAATGAAAACACAATATTGTAAAATCTGAGACACAAAGGAGGCAGTCTTAAGAGGAAAGTTCATCCAGTAAGTGCCTGCACCAAAACCTTAGAGAGAATTAATAACATAATAATAATAGTGATATACTTAAATGCCTTAGGAAAACATAAAATCAACCCCAAGAGTCCACTGGAAGAGACACTCAGAATCAGGCCTGACATACTAAAACAGAAAAAAAAAATACAAGTAATCAAACAATCAGTTCTTGAAGAGATGAACAAGATTTAAAATCTTATGTTTACTAAAAGAGAGAGAGAAAATAAACACCCAAATTAATAATGTAAGATGTTACCAGGGATATTACTACAGATATGAATGAAATTAAGAATCATAATGACATATTTTAAAAATTTATATGCCACTACACTGGAAAAGCTAAAAGAAATCAATAGATCTCCAAATGCATGTGACCCATCAAAGCTAAAAAAGGTTAAGAAAATCATTTAAGTCATTTAATCAGCCCCAAAACATCTAATGAGGTAGAAGAGTTATTAAAAAATCTCCCCACTTTGCCTTAAATCCTTTAAGTTTCATAATGTCCCATTATTAATTGTTGATGTAAGTGCTTGAGCTGTTGGTGTTCTGTGCAGGAAATTGTCTCCTGTACCAACATGTTCAAGGCTATTCCTCACTTTCTTTTCTATTAGATTTAGTGTATCCAGTTTTAGGTTGAACTCTTTGATACATTTGGACTTGAGTTTTATGCAGGGTGATAAATATGGATTTATTTGAATTTCTCTATGTGCAGACATCCAGTTAAATCAGCACTATTTGTTGCAGATGCTTTCTTTTTTTCCATTGTATGTCTTTGGCTCCTTTGTTAAACATCAAGTGTCTGTAGGTGTGCAGATTTATTTCTTGGTCTTCAATTCAGTTCTATTGATCAACCTACCTGTTTTTATGCCAAGAGCATGCTATTTTTTTATTACTATTACTCTGTAGTACAGCTTGAAATCAGGGATGTGTTATCTCTAGAAGTTACTTTATTGTATAGAGTTGTTTCAGCTATCCTGGTCTTTTCATTTTTCTATATGAAGTTAAGAATTGCTCTTTCAAGGTATGTAAAGAATTACATTGGAATTTTGATGGGAATTGCATTGAATCTGTAAGATGGCCTTTGATACTATGTTAATCCTACTGATCCGTGAGAATATCAATAGCTTAGGCACCAAGACCATCAATTAATAAATGGGAATTTAGGAAAGGGAAAAGTTTCTGTAAGACAAATGACACTGTCATTAGGAAATAGCATACTGCAAGATGGGAAAAGATCTTCACTAATCCTACTTCTGACAGAAGGCTCATACCCAAAATATTTAAAAAAATATTTAAAGAACACAAGAAGTTCTACACCAACAACCCGAATAACCCAATTAACAATGGGATACAGAGTGAAGCAAAGAATTCCCAACAGAGGATTCTCTAATACTTGATGAGCTTTAAATAAATGTCCAATGTCTTTAGTCATGAGGGAAATGGAAATCAAATGATTCTGAGATTCCACCTTATACCTGTCAGAATGGCAAGATCAAAACCTCAAGTCAAGCATATTCTGGTGAGGATGTGGAGCAAGGGGAATACTCCTCCATTGCTGGGTGGATTACAAACTTGTGCAACCACTTTGGAAATCAATTTGGCAGTATCTCAGAAAAGTAGAAGTAGTTCTACCTTAAGATCCAGCTGTAGCACTCCTGGGCATATATCAAAAAGATGCTTCATTATGTCATAAGGGTACTTGCTCTACTCTGTTCATAGTAGATTTATTCATGATAGCCAGAAGTTGGAGCCATCCTAGATGTCTCTCAAGTAAAGACTGGATAAACAAAATGTGTTACATTTACACAATGGAAGACTATCAGCTATTTTTAAAGAAAAGGACATCATCAACTTTGCAGGCAAATGGATAGAACTAGAAAATATCACCCTGAGGTGAGGTAAAGCAAACCTAATAAGACACATATGCTATGTCCTCACTTATAAGTGAATCTTAGCCATAAAATACAGGATACCTATGCTATCTATAATCCAGAGATTCAAAGAAGCTAAGTAACAAGAAGAACCCAAGGGATGATGCTTGAATTTCCCTAAGAAGGGGAACTCTAATACAATTTTGAGGTAGCTTGAGGGTAGGATCTGGGTGGCAGGGGTTGGGGAAGAGAATTGAAGTGGGGACCAGGTTTCAGAACAAAGAGAATGAAATCAATGGGCAAGGAATCTCTGGGATGAGCTGGTTCCTAGGATGGGGAAAGCTCCCAGGAGTCTATTGAGTGATCGTAGATGAGACTCCTCACAGTGGAAGATATAGAGTGGCCATCTGTCAGCAGGCAGGTCTTCCAGTGGAGGGAAAGAGAAACCTACCCACCCACAAAACCTTTGACCGAATATTTATCCTGTCTACAAGATGTGCAGGGATAAAGTTGAAGCAGAGATTCAGGAAATGGCCAACCAATGACATGCTCAACTGGAGACTCATCCCATTTGTGTTCATAGAAGCTTTTCCTCATTATTTACTGTATTCTCATGTTTCCTTCTATGTCTGCTAACCAGCTTGTAGTCCAGGCATGGGGGATTTTCGCTTTCTGGGTACTGGAAGTCCCTGTTTTCTAAATCCCTGTGCCTGCTGCAGGACTGTGAACCTTTCAGGTGCAGGGCTTCCCCATCACTGGAAAGCCCTGCTGTGAACTGCTCCTCTGGACACAGCCTCCAGTCCCCACCCAGAAGGTTTCTTTGACAATAAGTCCTGTAATCATGCTAACTTTTGTGACATGAAGTTGGCATGTTTTCTTTTTTCCCTTTTAGTATCTTAACTGAACATAAACTTAATAATTCATCACACTGTATGAAGAATGATAGTTTTTTTTTAGTTTCCTTGAGTTCTAGTTATTCTAATTCTAAATTTGGCAGTGATATAACTATTATCAGGATTTCCACAGAGCTCCTGGAAGTATTTGTTACGCTTTTGTTGTGGTCGCTTTGAAATCAGTCTTTCCACATTTGCTTCCCCCCTTTCAGTGCTCATAGCTAGCTTTTTGTTAATGAAGTTTCTGGCAGTGGAGTGAGGAGGCAGTGAATGTGCTCTTGGGAGATGTGAGGGTAGGGCAGGGCGTGGACCCATGAATACATTTTACTTCCCTGAATCCTTTCCTAACATTTCTCCTCATTCTTCTTTTTCTTCTTCTTCTCCTCCTCCTCCTTCTCTTCCTCCTCCTCCTAAAAATCTTCTCTCTATTTCATCTTTTCTTTATCAAATATTTTTTTCTTAAATAAATTTTTCCTTTTATTTTTGCCCTTTGATCATTTTAGACTCCCTTTTCTTTCTGTGGTATAAATCTCTTGCCACTGGGCTGTTTATATTCAAAGAACAATATTCTGTCAATGCATTGTAATTGTGATTTCCTGAGTGTAGGCACACAGCAATCAATTGAATCCTAATACAATTCTCCAGCAGTCGCAGCAAATCTATAATTGAATGGAAGTATGTGTAATAAAGAACAAATACATCTTCTAGCAAGAAACAAGCCACTGTATTACCCAGCCCTTACCTCAGTGAAGTCTGTAGGTCAATACACTTTTATTTCTGGAGGAGCATAGAGTAATGACATTAGTCATGTCAATCCATCTGTTCCCTTTTATTCCCAAGATGTAATTAGTTGACATTTCTTTGACAGTTAGAGAGGCTAACATGGCAGCTTCTACATGCATTCTGCAGCATGCACAGGGCTATTTTGCTTGACTGGGCATGGCTCATGGATGCCAACTTCATCAGGGAGCCTGGGAACCTTCTTCATTCACTCTGATGTTGTAAGAGAAGTAGACTGAATTTCTCCTAGGTGTTTTCTTAGATTTTTCTTAGCCCTGTAGTTTATCACTAAAATACAAATGAGTGTGGACAGCTTAGAAAAGAATCTGATCTGTGCCCAGAAAAGCTGTGACTAGAGAAGCAGTTGTGGTCAGACCCTCAGAGCCTGGTAACCACAATTCATCTTGAGTATTAGTTGGTGTGTGTGGGGTTAACATTTCCATGGGAGCACATCTCTAAGTGTGTTTATGAACTTGTTTCTGGAAAGGTTTAACTGATGAGGAAAGTCTTGCATTGAACATGAGCAACACCATTCATTCTATGGGCTGGGGACTGGTCTGAATAAAATGAATGTAGTAGCTTGCATCTACTTGCTGATTAGAGACACAACCTGAGAAGTTGATTCATCCTTATGATATCATGCCTTCCCCACTGTGATGGTACTCCCAAACCGTGAGCCTAAATAAACACTTGTCCTCCAATTGCTTTTGTCTGGTGTTTTATCAACACAACAAGAACCATCACTAATACAGTCACCAAGGAACATGTACTCCAGAACATGGCTCCTGCCATGATTACACATGTCTATTATGACAGTATGCCAGAAGTCAAGGCAGGAAGTTCACAAGCTCTGGGCCAGTGATGATAATACATAATCTCACAAAACAAAAGCTGAAAGTATGGCTCAGCAACATGGTACTCGTCATGTATGTTCAAGGCCCTGGGTTTGAATCCTACCACTGAATCTTCCTCCAGCCATGGTTTGTTTTATTCATTGGTCAGGGACTTATACCAAAGCATTGGTAATTGGGAGAGATAGTTTCATTTCTTTTTGTAACCAAGAGAACAGACTGTACATCCTCTCTAGCACTGGGATGAGATAGAAGACACTCCAGCACGGCCTGTGTGCTTTCTGCGATCAAAGATCCTTCTTGTGTGAGCACTTTCAAAGTGTATCTGGAGTGCACCTATATATACATACATGCATACATACATACATATATACATACATACATATACATATGTGTATATGTGTTTGTGTGTTTGTGGAGAGAGAGAGAGAGAGAGAGAGAGAGAGAGAGAGAGAGAGAGAGAGAGAGAGAGAGAGATGTTCAGCTGGCAATAGGTCATTGAACAGACAGTGTTGCTTTGCACTAGTGTTTGTCCTAAAGTAGAAATCCAGTTGTGTCACTTGAAAAGCAAGTCATGTTTATTTTCAAGGAATTCAAAGGAAAATCACATTGTTTTCATAGTAAGGAAAAGTGCACGTGTCTGGAAACACGCCGTTTCTCAATCAGGATAATGTATCCTCCAGCAGTATCTTCTTAATCCTTGTGCTTAAAAATAAACTGAAACGTTAGAGCCATACTTCCTTTGCTCACTAAAAATCTGTGGGCATCTGATCATTAGTGGCTAGAAGCTTCCAAGACAGCCTTGCACACTATCAGCTTTCTTAACAACATGTGTATATGTCTATACACATGTGCTTTAAGGACAGTTTCTTTCAGCATCTTCTTCTCCTCTTCCTCTTTTTCCTATTCTTTCTTTCTCCCCATACACAGTCTCACTATATTGGTCTCAAGTTCAAGATTCTCCTAGGTGTTCGCTGTCATTCAGCTTCTCTTTTGTTCTCTAATGACCAGCTTTGATTTTAGTGGTTAAGTCAGTGTTTTCATAAGGTTTTGTATGTTGTCTGTTTTCTGGGATACTCCTACAGTGCTGGATAGTCCAGTGAGTTCTGCCTAAGACATACCCTTTGCATGCTTTTCTTGGGGTCATGTGGAAATGGAACTTTCCATGCCTATGGGAGTATTATTACTACTTGTGACAGAGTTGTGACCTTTCCAAGTCTCTCTACAGGACTCATCTTCAGTATGGGTAATGAGCTAACTTAGTTATTTCCTCAAAAATGAGAATCTGTGTGCAGGGAGTGGTGCCAAGTCAGGGGTCTTGTGGATTTAGGGAACTACTGAGCAGGGTTAACAGCATAGGTGTGAAGCTTTGCAGCACTGCATAGCTATTCCACGTATTTGGGATTATACCAGTCATGGAGCACTTCCCTCCTAGGGCAGAGAATTACAGAGACTTTCAGGAAGCATATGTTTTTACTAACATATTGTTAGCCTCAATTATTCAACAACAATAGTATCAATGCTTATAGGAATCTGCACAATTTACATGACAAAATGGATAAGAAATGCTTACACAATACCTAGTATACAGGAAGCAAAAAATAGAATGGAAAAAGAAAAATACAAATTGACTTTAGGGAGTCAAGGGTATAAGGTGAGAGAAAGAAGGTACAATTTACTTTATCAAGTGTGTATTTAGGAAGAACTGAATGGGTAAAAGGAATGGAAGGAGAAGTGTCTATAACTTCAGAGTCCTAGAAGTTTCATATTTAGTGAGACCTCAATTGCTGTAACATTTCCACCTTAGGGGAAAATAATTTCAGCTCCATGATTCCATTGACTTTTCTTTTTGGTTTTGTTTAGTTTGTGGTTTCTCACATAGAATTCACTTACTAGTTTCTTA